>JALLPH010000684.1:0-22111 GCA_036939855.1 Cyclotella choctawhatcheeana
TGCTTTGAAGTAGTAGTCCAGATGCGCCATAACTAATGGAAATGGAGCATCAGGAAATTCATCTTAACGTGTAAACAATAAGAATGAGCAAAATTAAAAGTCAAAACAGTCATTGGTATAGTTTACCTATGCAAGTGTCCTCCTATCTAGATATAGTGTCTCTGTCCCTTTCCCTTACGTGCATTAGAGATTCAGAAGCATTGTTTGACGCGTTTTCGACGAATCATTGATAACATGTAGTAGAACAAAACTCATGTTACACTTATACTACTGCTATTTCTCATAACCTCCTCTAAACAGGGATTGCATAAACAACTACCGGGTACTCTACAACTTGTCAAATTCGAATGTGTCGTCTTACCGTGCTTATGACAAAACGTCGACATACACCTCGAGCAGTAGTGACGATATCGTTTGCCAATTTTGAATATCTTTTGACATACAATGCATACCGTTCCGTCATCTATCAATGGTTGAGATTGTATATTTGGCGAATGAACTTGTTCAGATGTTATTAACTGTGTATTGCCGTTTTGCTGAGATCGGTTCTGTTGATAGTAGGCGATGAAGTTGTCAACTTATGTTCAATAGATGAAAGGGCACCGGACGAGTTTGATTTCTTGCCAAATGGAAATCGGAAAGCAAGTTTTCTCTTTTGAAAGACTTTTTGGCTACGGTCACCTCTTCCGGTGGCTTGAGCGGCCCGACGGACAACGAGTTGAGACTATTTGTAGAATTTGTCAAGGCAAGATTGGATCCCTCTCGTCTGAGATTCCTACTCCGTGTCACATCCGCGTTGTTAATACCTCCGCCGCCACCGGAACTCATGGCCTGATTCACCGGATTTCTAGCGGCGTAACACGCAAACCCGTGGCTCCAACGTGATCATCATGCATCTGTTCCTGGGTGTTGGGTGTTGGTTGGTCGGTGAGTCAGTCGATCGGTCGGTCGGTCGGTTAGCGTCGCTGGTTACTGCTGCTGCTGTTGACTTGCTGTCGCTGGTTACTGCTGCGGCTGCGGCAGCTGCGGCCCTCGCTGGGGCAAGGCGGGCGTCAGGCACTTTACTTGGTGGTTGATGGGTTGGTGGCACATCTTCTCCCTGTGGGCGATAGTGAGACTTTTTGTGACGATCACAAATTTTCTTGTGACGATCACATTTTTTTGTGTGACGATCACAAAATTATTTTGTGATCAAAGAGTGATCACATTTTTTTTGTGAGCGGTCACGAAATAAAATTGCGACCATTTCTGGGAATTCCGGGAAACATTATTTTCTCCAAAAAGTTCTCACAAATTATGAGCGGGAACTTATTTTCGGTTTGTTGCTGGTTTATGGTACAATCTCTGTGCTCTCCCTCAACCTTTTACAACAATGCACAAAATAATATCTTTGGGATTGTACTTTCTGGCCTATTTTTTGTAAGTTTATCAGTGGACCAAGAAAGAGAAATGAAAATGCAGATCTGCGTGTTGACGAGACAACTAAGAATGAAATTCCCTTTATTTCAAAAGCCCCTCTACACTAGAACACAAATGCACTATCGTTCAGGTGCGGCGCAAAAATCAATAGTTCAACTATCAACCATAAAGTTCCTCTCTTATTCTGTACCCTCTCATTTGTACTATTCATATGTAGAGTCTCTATTGGATCGGGCGTCAGCATCCGCGATCGGTGCAAACGAAGAGGCAAGGAACAAGCGTTGCCCGTCGCCAGAAAAAAAACGGTCGGTCATTATTGACTCGTTCCATGTACGCATATTGTTAAGAATTCAATGAGGATTTTTTATGTATTTTACAGAGCCCTACCCCACAAAAGCAGGCGTACAATAGTTAAACTATTATTTTTGCGTGCGCCGCACCTGAAAGATAAGTCCTAGAAGCTAGAAGGACAACAAAGATATAGCCTCTAATTGTAAGTTTATATACAATAAATAACACCTCAGTCTCAGTCCATTCCCCAGCGTCAGCATATCACTACAGTCATTGTTTCATTTTTTAACTGGACTTAATTGCCTAATAAATCAAAATAAATGATCCTCATGTTGACTATATGACGTCATAATCATAAATCTTCTGTGAGGTCATGCTATTTGTCATCATTGATCTGTTTTCACTGTTTGGGGTGGAAAGCGAAAAACTGTGAGTTTTCTTTGAAATATGGGTCCAGAGGAGGATGAAAACTGAAAAGTATGGATGCAAAATAATATGGGGGCCATGGGGGTAAAATGGTCCAGGGTCCAGCAGCAGGAGGATATTCATATGTACAGATATATATCTCCCTTGTGGAGATGTATACATATCCAGGATCCATGGTCTCTGGAAAATAGAACGCTGGAAATCATAGAGCCACAGTGGAGAAGTGGGATTGAGAATAATAATGCAGAAATATACAGTATGGTCATTATCAGTGGGCAGATCCCTAAGGAATTTTCATGTGGTCAAGTTTGACTAAAGTTCAATTAAGTTGCTTCATTTTCATACTAATTTGTATGTTAATGTTAATTTCAAGTATAGTCAATTGATTATACTGCATGCATCTTTGCATCTTCCTTTCACTCGTTTGACCTTGACCAGTCCTTGCTCAGAGATGGACACCTCTCAGTGTTGTCACCCATCGCCCGATGCACATATGAGAGGTTTCTTGCATTAGGTTTGCGAGTTGAAGAAATATTTGTGAGAGACGAGTATCTTTGTACTTTGTACACTGAATTTGAGAAGAAATAGAGTGCGACTTTGTGCAAATTATTTTACAGTCAACCTTAATTTTAAATATTATTGGGGTCAATTTCGAAAGAGTGAAAGGTACAGCCGTTTTGTATTTTGTGTTTCTTATGCTCTTTCTGCCCAGTTTACTTAGGAATTAAAATTCACAAAATCTCTGATGTGTTTGACTTGATCCTATTTAGATTTCATTTAATGAGATGGCACAATCTAGATTGCATCTGATTTTCTAGAAATATATCGGTGTATTTGAGGGCCACAAAGCAATTTTTGGTGAACTCACTTCATTATATTGATGTGCCAAAGGAATCTACCTATGATTTGTTGGATGTGACGTCTTGCATCTTGGAATTGGAATGGATTGTCATCTTGGAATGGAAAGGCACATAAAGCCCATAAAAACCACTTTCTGTGAATTCTAATTTTCTCACGATTGATGATTAGAATCAATCAAAATAAATACAAGAAGCACCAGCAGAAGCATTGATTTAACATTAATTACTTTCCCTAGAATAATATCCTTGTATTAGTATTATTTATCTTTTCATTTTCATCACCTTTTGTTCTCAATTATGAGCACAGAACATTATATGTATGCAACCTAATCTGGAGCAGATTACAACAATGTCATGAGATCGAACACACTACAACATATTTGACTCCAAATTGGTTTTCATATCAATCAAAGAACTAGCATCACTGCTGCAAAAACAGGCAACAATGAGCTATGACCCAGGTTGCAATAGCTGTCACCGTAAACCATAATGACCAACACCGTCATAACTCCCAGATAGCAGAGAGAAAGAGACCGAAGCCAATCTCTTTTCCGGGATTAAAATCATCAGCTGTATGGGATCTTTGAAATCTGGCACTGGGATGAGCACTAGTTGTACATAGCAGCTATGGTGTCTATTCTCAATGGTTTATGTCTTAGGAGGTGGTTCTTTCACCTTGCACTGTCTTGTTTGAAGCTGTTATTTTTTGGCAATGCATGTTTGGAGGAGGGCTAGTCCATCAAGGAACACTAATATTTCTAACAAGTGCCTGAATTAAATCACTTTAAATTTGCATTTGGCAATGACCAGGACTGTGTCGGTCACCCCAGGTAGAAGTAGAAGACAGTGTCTGAGCATCTGTAAAACAAAAAATATACCATACCCGAACATACTATGCTACTACATCAGTCTATTTTTGTCCGGACATTCACCCCTTTATGTCCATGTATACTATACCTACATATTCCTCACTATGTGCAAACTTACCTCAAATATACCAAAACATACTATACCCAAATATACCTACCTACAGTACTCAGATATTGAGGGCTGTATATCAATATAGACTACATACACTCAAATGTACCATACCCTAACATACCTACCTATGTTCCAACCCCACATACCTGGATACCTCTCACATATTGGAAAACATTGGCGCTATGTCTAGACTTAGTGTGCATGACATTTGATCACAATGTCATGACATTATACCAAGACACTTTAGTTGTATTAGAATACGTTTTCATATGACACGTTTAATTTATTTGGTCTTATGACATTAACCAACAATGTCATAACTTTGCGCCCATTAACTATCTTCAATCATGCCGAACTTCTTCAGCCTTCATCTTGTTGGGAATCAAGAGTACTACAATGTCGTGACACAAGTACAAGCAGCCGTGCTTTTGTCGTATCAATTTTCACATTATTGTACCTCTAGATACATCAGCGTCAGCAAAGACATCAGTCTGGTCAACCCTCAGTACATCAATGTTGGCCAACAGAATGGTACTATTGGATATGTTGTGGACAAGTCAATGTTAAAACAGATCGTAAGTAAAAGTTGACAAACACACCACAGCAGTGTACTTACATCATTAGGCCAATGCACTCCCCTGAATCAAATTGAAGCATTGCTCTTGATTTCTTTGATGATAGATAAGGAGCATGCATCCATCATGCCTGAATATTAGCTGACAAGCTATGAGTTAGGAACATGTGAAATTCATATTTATTATGAAAAGCGGTGATCATGACCATATTGACTTACCAGTTCACGAATCAACATTCTCAATAGCCTATCTGCTTCTGCTTCCACGGATTGTCTCACCTATTGTGTCAAAGAATTGAGTGACGGGGGCAGCATGAATATGAACACATGTAATATGTTAACATTTTCATGCATGAAAAGGCAGTAATTGTGACCATATTGGCTTACCTGGTAACAAATCATTTCCAATGGCCTCTCTATTACTGTCGCGGGTTGTGGGACAATTTGCAGGTGTGGTGGGAGGTCAATGTCACTGCAGAAGGGAAGTCAACATGGACGATTTTTTAGATATTTGTTCTAGACGTGATGGTGGCACAAATGGACAAAAAAGAGGCAGCTGTGGTGGTGACTATCTACGCGCCTTTGCAACGACATTTGGGGTTGATACAGCATTTAACATGAGGGGGAGGTCTCACCATACATGGCTGATGATGAATCAACATTCTTAACGATGATGATATGATCGAGCGAGCGTCATGGTAGTTTATCTTGAGACGAGAGTTGTGTAGATAAAAGTTGAGGGGGAGGAAGGGGGAGAAAAAGAAGACGTTGCCCCACCCATTCAACCTTCTCTTATTTGAAAAGATTTATTTAAGCTGTTTAAAGACAATAACCTTCATTACTTAATGCTTACACAATTTTTGAAAAATTCAGGCGAACGAAAATCTTCTGAACCATAATTGGTTCCAAACTTTGTTTCACACTCTTACCGCCCTCTTTTCTCTCGTGAGCTCTCTCACTCGCCCAAGATAACATTGACCATGGGACGTTGTCACTCTCGGTGCGGCCATACACCAGTAACAAATGAGAGATAGCTCCTCCCCTTCCACATCACTCCTCGTCTACCCCCACTGTTGCTGTCTATTGTGCCGGAGGCATCTCTACTGCCTCTGTTCTCATCAAATTCGCTGCATGGCCGTCGACGAAGGCAACAAAAAATACAACATTCATCATCAACTGCAGTTGCACCATGAATTTGTACCCTGATTCGGCTTAGCGGTGAGCCGTCTTTGTTGTTTTTCTTCGTCTCGTATCTTTCAAATACATTAAAGAAGTGATGAGCTGACATTGATTCGCTCCTCAGCTGCCCTCCGACTGACGACTCGTTGACGGGGATGTTGCTACTTCGATTCCGGCCATTTCCGCTTCAAACGATCGTCGCAAGTATCATCAAACTACGCAATTTCGCCGGCGATGCCATCATCATAATATACGAGGGACCGCGGCCGCCCTCGACCAGACGCGCGCCTGGAGGCGTTGGGGCTCATCTGCCCCAAACCCGGCTGTCCAGCTCTCACGATGGGCACAAGATCTGGGGGTGTAGAGATTGCAAAAATGTTGCTAGAGGTTCAAAGCATGAAGCTGCGGATACACACAATAATCAAAATGTTGTAACAATCAACCGGCGGGGGGAATGAAGGTTAATAAGGATGACAGCTCGACAATATTGATACGCTAGAGGTGACTAGTTGTTATTGATAGAAAATGTTGTAATAATCAAAATGTTGTAACAATCAACCGGCGGGGGGAATGAAGGTTAATAAGGATGACAGCTCGACAATATTCATACGCTAGAGGTGATTAGTTGTTATTGATAGTTTAAATTGAAAAGTAAAACTTAAATTATCATCACAACACAAATAATAGTGCAATTATTCAACATTACATTTCATGTTGTTTATGTTAAGCTGTATTTCTGAAGTGTCACCCATAATTAACATTATGATTTGTTTCTAGCTCAATTGACTGTTGTCCCTGCAGTTCATACATCATTAGAAGATATTTGGATTGAGGGAATGCAGGTGTCTAAACATTGATTGGGTGTAAGCTGCAACATTGCTCGTTTATGTTGGAATGTTGTGTAAGTAGGTACAACATTGCCAGTTGAAAAGTGAGATATGAGATATCCAAGTAGAGTATGTCTGGAAAATGTCGCGAAAATACAAGAACATCAGATGTTCAAGGCAAAGAAAAGAAGTGACATGTTATAGGATACTGGTATCCAGACATTTGGCTAACTACGCGCAAGTGTAAGTGTCGGAATGTCATAACATTACAGGCGGAGTCCCGTATATTAAAATGATATACCTGGGTATCAAAATTTGGAATGTCGAGACATAGCTTAATAGCTATGTGCTATATACAACCTATACTTTTTGTTTTACAGATGTGGCATAGCTGGTTTGAACAAGCAGAATGTAAGTCAGTCCAACATATTGCATGATTGTCCTGTGAACCAACAGTCATTTCTAACACCAAAATCATTGTGAGAAAAGCCACGATGGGCAGAGCCTGAGTATGTGAAGGTGCCGTAAGAGATTGCTGAGGTAAATAAGTATGTCATGTCATGTTTGTGGGCAGGCTGCTGGCTGCTGTTCTTGATCAGCACGCTCTCGAGGTGTGTGAGATTTGTCACGATCCTTTACATGCCGCATCGCACTGCCGGCAAACTGTGCAATGGGCTTAAAGAAGTAGTCAAATTGTTGTATAAGTGCACAGGTTTTATCTGTTCAAGCCGTAAATTGCTCATATGGAAGGGGAATTTGAATGTCTTAAGCCTAAACTATTAGAGATGCTTGACATTAACACTACCGCAAAAAACAAGCATGTCAGAGAGATTGAACGTAAGATCAGGACCGTCAAGGATCACGTCAAATGCATCAAGTCCACCCTTCCATACATAAACATGGTGATCTCTCACACATAATTATCAAGGGTATGCTCCAGCATGTTGTTCTCTGGATGAACGCTTTTGTCTCACCACAAGGAATCTCAATAATAAGCCAATACTCATCTGTTGCATTTGCAAGGCCAATTTGGCAGCTACTGTGAGACTTAGTATGACGAACTTGACCAAACAAACACACAAGCCGAGTGACGCGCTCTTGTATAAATCTCTCCAAAGTCAACAACCCAATCAAATTGCTTTCTGGGGAGGAGACAGTCTTCGGAATTGAATCTCAAGCGGGCGATCAAAAAATGGGAAAGTGAGGAGCAGACTTGGCCATAATCACCGAGCCCTGAATATTGATGTAATGCACACAATCATATTTTGAATGGGTGTTTCTTCACGGAAGAACTGGGTGAGAGCAATGTTGGCCAATCAGGGCACAGACATGTAAGCTATGAGTCAATTGTCCTTCATTTCATGAGGGAATTCACACTGAGATAAGTACATGCTGTTTTAATTATTTTTTATTCATTTCATTATACAATACAGGAGAAGATAGTATGTTTCAGTGTTGGGGTCATACCTGATACGAAGCCTGGTCATAATCCAATTCACGAACCAACATGCTTTATTGTTCTCCGCAGGAATACGAATGCTGGCTAACTATCAAAGCGACGATGAGCCCACTTTGATGTGTAAAACAAATCAAACATTAGCGTCATATAATAAAGTAAAGTCCATCAAACTTCCAAAATGCACTTACTAAAGAGCCAAAGCCTCAGAAAAAATAAGCATGATAAGCATTCCAACAAACAGCTTATTCTGATCATCACTTCCAGACAAATCCTCATTGTCAGCTCCGTGAGATTCGGGAATTGTGGCGTAACCAGCACCTTCTATCTTCCCTGGAAATAGTGTTATGTTTGACGCCCGATAGCCCACACATCTAACCCCATATTCTCCAACGATGCCGATACATCCTCCCGCTGCTAATCCTGATAGTCCACAGCAAAGACCAGCGGCAAGCTAAAGTGAAGGTTACTACACAATTCTTCATTCAAGGAAATGGGAGCAACTGTTACAAAGTACGTACATGTGCCATTCCAGTGTAGATTGAATATATATTGAGCCGTTGATCAGTTGGTTTCGGAATACTTTCTGCTAAAATAACAGAAATTATAAGTCCATATATACCAATAACTGAAGAGAAGAGTTGGAAGTAATTCTTCACCAGTGAGCACTCGAGTTTCATAAAGATACACACAATTCTTTAGAGACCATAGATCATCTCGAGAGAAATAATAGAAATCGTACCTCCAGCCATAACTATTGGAATCACATTCTTCATCACTGAGCCCGGATGACGAATGCCCGTGTTGACTAGACTTACACCAGATTTCCAAGTTCCCCACTGAAGATCATCATAATTTAATTACATCCGAAAAACACGGAAAGGGAAATATGATGTGTCAGTACCTAAACAAAATGGACACTATACAACAGCATTCGATGAACACAGGTCCAAATCGATTAATTCACCAGAATCGTGGCAGCGCCATCAGCTATCAGACATAGGAGTGAAACTTATCCTACCGTAGAGAGCTACCACGAATCCAACGGAGGTTCTGTACGAAAAGAAAGAGGAATCCAATATGACCATAATACTCACGGCAGAACCCCAATTAGACAAAATTGCCGCTGATGCGACGCCAAAGTATCCAACGCTAAGAGCCCACGATGGACACTGACTGTAATTTGCTTCTAGATAGTTGGATGTCATGGTTTATGGTAGGGGTTGCTTCTTGGATTTGGATCTTGGATCTGGCCAGGCGCGAGGCGCGGGACGGGCTATTCTGTCGGCGTGTTAAGGGCGCCCGCAGATTTAATTTTGTACCATACCAGAGAGTGACAATAGTGGTCCTCAAAGTTTCCATTTGGTCGCATCTGCAGGTCTGGTGGGGTGAATCTCACTGAAATTGTGACGTGTCACGCGAAGTCCCTTAATTGTTCTGACAGATCTTTTCTGACAAACTTCCCTCCACTGATGGTGACGCGGTGGAGATATGCGGGTCATTATCCTTATTTTTTCCACGACTAGACAAGCGGAAGCCCAAGCGATCTGAAAAAGGAGCTCCAGACCTCCTTTTTCAGATCGCTTCCGCTTCGCCTCCATCAGCCTCAAAATCATTTCCGACGGCTACCCCACATCACATCTGATCGCCCCGCCCTGCCGTCAAATCCTAATCTTGCCTCTCATCATGATTCACCCCATCGCAGTCCGAAACTTCATTCAGAGTGTGCTGTTTGGATTGCGCCCTCATTACGTCGTCTCGGACGGGGAAGACAGCCCCACAACTCAGCGCTATCTTCAGCGTGTAGCCAACGCGCAAGCAAGAGCAGCTACGTCTGCTGTTGTTAATCCGCTACCACCACTCCAAGAAGAATCCCACGCCAAAAAACGCTTTGATGAATCTGACGCGTCATCCTCTGTAAGCAGTAATCTCAGCAAAGATTTGCTGGAAGAGACACAGCGTGATGACGAGGTCCCTAGTACACCGGGACAGGATGACGATGTGCCTGCTACACAATTACCTCCACCCTTGAATAATAGAGATGTGAATTCAGCAAATAATGCTGTATCTGCTGCGGCTATGGGGGTTTCTGCTGCGACAATGGGTGGTATTATTCAACCCCAGTCACTTCCAATCATGCCTGTTACAGCATTTGCTCCCGAGAACAAATGCCAATCAAGATACTGCTTAAAGCCGGGGGACGGCGAGGCATTGCTTGAGTGTGGATTTGACGGATGTGAGAAGACTATTCACATGAGGTGCTACCATAAAATTGATTCGAGAAGCCAAAAGAAGTTCCGCGCGGCGGTACCTGGTAAGGCATTTTGTCAACTTGCACATCATGACAAGTATGTATCAAGCCAAACAGTGAGCACTTACTCGTGGACGAATGATGGACTGCAGGGAAAGAGTGATCCCAAGCACTCTGAATTCTATCTCATTGAATGGTTGATGAAGCCAGGGAATTATGTCAAATACCGTAACCCTCCTGGAAAACACACCAAGCAATCCATGGCTGCCATGATCGCCGAGAAGATTCACTCAAACGGCACTAAGAATAAAAAGACACATGTTCAAGTGAAGACCAAAATTGAGTCCATTGAGGAGAAGATGAAGTATTGCTCTGGGATGTTGGATGGAAGCAACACTGGCGAGGGGATCAACGATAACGACTTGTCCGCTGGTGTTACAACTATGGAGGAAAAGGTAAGAGAGTATGTGTCTTGTATTTCTCAAACATATACTAATACTTCATTCTATTTCCCTCATGAATCAGGTGAATAACTACTTCCGTTACTATTACGATTTAGTAGAAGTGTTTGGAGATCAGTCATCATTTCAACCCAAGCTGACCAGTAATCACTTATTTGAGAAGACCGATGAGAGTGACGATGACATGTTTGATAACAACAACCGTGATTCGGATTCTGATGATGAAGATGATGACGGCGCACACTTAGTGGAGGAGTTTGAGATGTTTCTAAACCCAACGGAGAAGAGAGAGTTAAGGGAATTGAAAAAGTCTTTGAGTGAAGGCAATAGTGACAACGAAAATAACGATGGAAGTGATGATGACAATTCTAGTGATAGTAACAACAATTAATTGATTGATTATTCAGAACTACTTTTACTTTCATCGCTATCACAATTGTAAGTATTCAAATTTCGAATGTTTCTTACACAATAGTCATTCAAGTACTGTTTCAATTGCTCACGACGATGCCCTGCATCAGAACCCAATGGAACTGCATCATCTAACTCTTCTTGTTCCGGCGGTTGCTCATCGATGTCACTCATGTCATCATCCTCTGTACTCCAAGGATTAATGTCATCATCATCCTCTCCAAAATCAATCAGCATATTATGAAGCACTACTGTAGCGTCAATGTACTTTAAAATCTTCTCCATACTTTCTGTTTCGCTAGTAATCTCCATCATGATTCCCCTGAGCCACGGGAACCGCCCTTTCCATAGACCCATCGTATGCTCGCATATAACTCGGGGGCTACCTAAAAACGTGTTGAAATCATGGTTCTCTTTGTGCATCAGGTAACCGTTTGCACATTTATAAGCTGGGATTGTGTGGTCATTGGGTGAGTATGCTGAGTCACATGTAACATACTCATGGGGATCGAAGTATTTATTTGGGTGACGATGTTGTTGCATATTCTTCCATACTCTGTTGTCGTGTGCACTACCAGGAAATCCGGCCAAATAAGCTCGAATACGTCTTTTATCATCATTGATCACATTCACAGTCAAAGAATACTGAAACTTACGCCCGTTGTAATTGTAATAATCATCACAAGAAGGTTGCATACCAAGAGGGAGGAGCGTCCCATCCATCATACCGACGTTGTTAGGAAAAAAGAACTTGCGCTCAATTCTTTTAGCAATTTCTTTCCTCTCATTGCTGTCAGGCCAAGTAACATATTCATGATGAAGACTGCTGAGAGCCTCAACCACACGATCCCTGTGGCACTGAGTTCTACCTACACTAAGTTTGAACTGATTCCTCTGAGATGAACAGGACTCGCTATAGCCCCCAAGGAAATGCAATAATGTCATGAGCTGATATATGACAGGCATTTGTGCAGGTCCCCTCTTGCCCCTTGCGAAAACTTCATGCCCTTGGATCTTCTCTGTGATGGCATAAATGGCATCTCTGGAGCACCGATACTTGTTCTTGAACTCACGGTCATTCAGCCACTCTGTGCCATCCTCATTGATTTCTAGATCCTCTTCAAAGATCTTCTCAATGTTGTCGCGTTTGCGATACACACGCTCTGCGACATACCTGGACTTTCTAATACATTGAGACGACTACAGGCGAATGCGGGAGATGTGAAATCTAAAGGGCGAGTGGCACTGAAAACAGGCGCAATCAGAAGAAGGGCAGACGCAACCCGAACTGACCGCTGTGCAGACAACAACGCTTTCTGGCGGAGGGGCTGCCTTGGCATCTCGAGTAATTGGAGAGGATGAAAGGGCGATCGTCGGCTTTTGGCGGTGTTATGATGATGAGAGATGCAGATCTCGTCGGAATCTTTGTCAGTGAAAAATTCAGACAGGAAAGGTAGCCGAAGAGACCTGCATATCTTACAAAGGAGCATCATAGTTATTCAGCGGCAGATGTGGTGGGCTTTATTTCATTATCCGTTCAGTGAGAAAGTCACGCCCACCACCAGATCTGCACCTGCGACCACAGAGAAACTTTGAGACCCGCACTAACAGACTGGTGCCAGTTGCCATAGCCTTTGGGTCAATCATCTCATCACGTCGTGTACTATCCCCCCCAACCCTCACCCCCCCAACCCCTAAATAAACAGCATGAAACTCTCAACCGAACCTAGCATTGGACGAAGACGGGGTACGTCCCGAAAGCAGGGATTAATGCTGAACCAAAAGGCTATTTTGGTGTTGGCTGCGATCTGTGCCACGGTGAGGTTTATTGGTTAACAATTGAAATTTATTGAGCCTTTTCCTCCAATTATCTTAAACACAACTCTCATGCGCTTTCTCTCTCCCAAGATCTTTCTGACAGGCATAGTCCTAGGATCGCACTTCTTCGGATCCCCTAGTGCATCCAACTCCGCCCATCAGAGCGCCCAAGTCTCTCCACTAGCCGCAGCGACGGCCAATCGAAACTCGGCCTCCTCCGAAATACAGAAACTAATTCTCGAATCGGCACAGGTATGTTTAACGTTAATTGATTCATCAACACGATGATCCTACTCTAATATGAACTTTACTACAGGCAGAGGCAATCGAAAAAGCGGAACACGAACAAGAAATCGAGGCATTAAATCAGGGAGATGTGAACAAAGCCTTGCATTTACGCGGAATGCTGGCGCCGGGCGATAAGAATTACAATCCGCATAGGGCCGTAGATGATATTTTGGCTGAGGAGGGGATAAAGACTGGTGACGAGCAAGAAGGCGGGGATGGGGCAATGTATGCAGGTGATACCGGGGATCACGGAGAGGAGGAAAAGGAGGACATGCGCAATCATTTAGTTGTAACAATGAAACAAGACATCGAAGTGGAGAAAAAGTCCATCTCTTCCAAGTTGAAAGATTTCAAAGCTGGTGCTGCTGAGGTTATGAAGCATGGATTACGCGGTGCCAGTGAAAATCAAGAAAACCAACCCAAGGTGGAATTTGATAAAGGAGAATCCAGATACTACCCGTACATGACCATGCCAATACCTGAAGATTATGACTTCTCAAAGTATGAACCATTAGGCGGTGGTAGATTTGCCGAATATAAAGACGGAGAAAGTCCATATACCATTACTGACAAGTTGAGAGAGCAAAGTGATGAATTGGCAAGAAGTCGAAGAGTACATGTACTAAATGGGATGAAACACATTTGGAAGAATTACAAAGAAAGAGCTTTTGGCAGTGATGAACTGAAACCTATTTCCGGGGGCACGTCACAGAATTGGGGTGGTACGTATCGCAGTAATGACTATCAATAGAGATACAGCACTTTCATCATTCTCATTGCGATCAATCAACAACTTTTCTGTATTAGGTATGGGGACTACACTGGTAGATGCACTTGATACGCTTTGGCTCATGGGCATGAAAACCGAGTTTGAAGAGGCTCGTGATTGGGTACGCGATCATTTACGACACAGTCCTCCCGGAGATGTATCTGTATTTGAAACCACCATTCGTAGTTTGGGTGGGCTGCTCTCTGCGTACGATCTCAGCGGAGACAAAGTTTTTCTGGAAAAGGCTGAAGATCTTGGAAAGAAGTTACAACGTGCCTACGATACGAAGTCCGGCTTGCCTCATGGAAGCGTCAATTTGAATACTGGTTCGTCGCATAACTTCGGTTGGTACGGGGGTAATTACATTTTAGCCGAGATTGGTACGCAACAAATAGAATATAGATATCTCAGTCACGCCACTGGCAATAATGTGTACGCCAAAAAGTCGGACAGAGTGTTTGATATTCTCGAGGAACAACAGCCCGCTGATGGACTTTTTGGTGAGGGTCTACAGGAAAGCGGCAATTCCATTCATTTCACCAAGGACAAAGGTGAGAAGCCGTATTATCATTTTTGGTCGAGTCACTCCCACACTAACTATCGAATCATATTGTAGTTTCTTTTGGGGCGATGGGCGATTCCACCTACGAATACATGATTAAACTGTGGTTACAATCTGGAAAGAAGGAACAGAGATTTCGAGACATGTGGGATAAATCCATGAATGGTGGGTCAACAAAGATACAAAAAATAATCTTAGATTATTTGAATCTCAACCAATTACATTTTCATCAGGGGTGCATGAGCAACTTGTGCAGAAAAGTAGTCCTAATGGGCTGACGTATCTTGCTGACAGAGAGCATGGTAGATTGAATCACAAAATGGTGATGCCGCTTTTGTGTTCGAATGAGTTCGCCTTTTCCAGTGAAAATATACCCATTGCTCATAACTGATTCTTTGTTGATTCCAGGATCATCTAGCATGCTTCATGGGTGGGGCATTGGCAATAGGTGCATACACTGATCCACGAGGGCTAGACTCATCCCGGGCACAGAGAGACCTGAAAACAGCTAAAGCTCTTACGTACACATGTAAGTCAATTCAATTCATATATTTCAATATGGAAACATCACTTTGACCGTTTTTCTATGGAACAAAGGTTACCAAATGTATGCCAGGAGCAAAACAGGAATATCACCAGAATACGTATCGTTTCACGGCAGTAATGATTTTAGTATTCCATCTAATGCGGTTAGTATTTGCCTCTGTTTCGCTTTCACGCATTTCACTGTACTCACACTCCGACCTAACAAACGATTAGCCGTTTTATATCTTGCGACCTGAAGTAGTTGAAGCTATTTACTATTTGAGTTTTCTTACCGGCGATCCTATCTATCGTGAGTGGAGCTGGGAGATTTGGCAATCGATTGAGAAGTACTGTAAAACAAAATATGGCTATGGATCATTAAAACATGTAGACCGAACAGACAGTGTAGAAGACAGAATGGAGTCATTTTTCTTGGCCGAAACTATGAAATATCTTTATTTAATATTTGATCCTGATTCTGAGATTGATATTCTTCATAAGGTGAGTTACGTGCTTGTATGTGCCACTACGAAACATTTGTCTAATATCCAACTCATCATTTTTTAGCACGTCTTCAATACCGAGGCACACCCAACGAAGGTGTTAACGGATTAGAAATACTAATATGCTGTAAAACAATATTGAAAAAGAAACTCAAATGGAACAAGATTACAGTTGTTATTACTAGAGACAGCCATTTCAGCAAGAATCACTAAATGAAGTGATAATTCAGTCGAATGTCCCAAACAGATCCTTTATATTATTGTCAAACCTATTTGTCTTCCGACTGATTTGAGGAATTTTGCCCATCTGCGGTTGTTGCTACCTCTTTTATCTGACTTTTCAACAGCTCATTTTTGTACTGGTCATTGTAGTAGCGATATGAATATGAAGGCAATTCGGTGTCATTGCTTATTTCTTCTTCATGCCCATCTTCGAAATCTATCTCACCAAGGGTTTGAACATTATCTACAGTCAAGCTACCTTTCGAATCATGAAATGAAATTCTCTTTTCCACAGGTTCCGCCCACCATGTCTGCAAAGTCCCCTTTCCCTTAGCGGTAACCTTGTCTTCCCTTTTTGTCAGCCAACTGCTCTTGTTGTCTATGCGTAGCAATTCTGCTGTTTCTTCTGAAAGTTGAATTTTCCCTGCTTCTCCTGTGCTCTCCATACGTGAGGCTGTATTTATAGTATCCCCAAAGAGTTCAAAACGAGATTTTGTACCTCGTAGGATGCCAGCAGTTATGGCCCCAGAATGAATTCCAAATCTCATGTCTAATTTGGCCGTGTCGAGACCTTCAGCTTCAAGATCAGAGCACACTTCTCTTACTTTAGTTCGGCATTCAAATGCAAACTGGGTTAAGAGAGTGGCATGGTCGTCAATGGGATCAGGAATGCCTGTAACGGCAATGTAGCAATCTCCTATAGTTCCAAGTTTAAATACATTTTGCCTTTCTGCTATATCATCAAACTCCCAAAAAAGACGCTCGAGAAGCTTGAAGACTTCGTGGGGTGATCGCTCCGAGCTCCACTTCGTAAAACCTACGAAATACGAAGGAGACAAGCATGTATCGATGCAATGCAAAAATGGATAAGGAGTGTCTCTCCATCTCAGTGAATATGAAATACTGCACAGCACTTACCAACGATATCAGAAAACATGATCGATGTATCCAAAAACAAATCAGCAATGGGTTCATCCTCCTGTAGTTCTAAATTCGGATCTGAATTCCTTGCATTAAGTTTCATAAACCTATCCATTTGCATCAACGATTTTGACACTGACATGCGTTTACTTGACTTACTCGCCTTGGTATTGGAAGCACGAAATGTATTCACTGAATCAGCCTCAGAGATATTGCTAGACCTTCTGCTTAATCCCGCCGGAGAAGCACCAGCGGTGCTTTTATAGAGTCGATCACGAAATGAAGCGGGGAACATGCTGTCAACAATGTTCGAGGTCTGCCTTGCTAATCGTGCAGTCTTTTGCTGACGATTCTCCACGAGATAATCGTATAATAAGAATAATCCCGCAGTACAAATAAAAATGAGCACCACAACAGCAGTATAAATCGCAGCCTTGTTGGTCACATATTCATTTTGAAACTCCTGTGACGGATACATAGTCAAAGAATACGTTATTAAGTTGGACGCCACGGCATATGCGGCATCCACCCCGGCCAGATTAGCATTAAATACTCTCTCGAAATCATCATAATTCTCATCATGCAAATCCTGACGTAGGTAGGAGTCACAGCAGTTAGTTCCCTCTTGGCAAATGAATTTTTTCATAGAATCAATTACTCACTCCCTCTCCCATCAGAGTAACACTGTCCCCAGAAATGCTATAAGTGAACTCTTGACCAATTGAACTTTGCAAAACACATATCAATCCTTTGATATAATTAGGTAAGATTCGTGCCAGCATATCGTCCCAACTGAACACCACGCTAATGCTTCCAACCACAAGATTGTCGTCAAAATTTTCCGCATCTTCATCATCTTCTATGAATTTGTCAAAGACAGGCGCAAAATAAATACTGGAAGGTCGTAGCTCAGAGTCTTGAACTAATTGCAAAATAGCTGTCAAAGTATTCACACGATATGTCAACATATCATCCAATGCTCTCATTCTGTTTGGTTCGGAATGCAAATTGAACATGACGGCTTTTTCATTGGTAACGATGGGAGCAATCTGCCACACCGGCACCATCACTGCGGGATATACACTCGAAGGAGCATATCCTGGGTCATAAATGACCTCCCTCGTTTCAGGATCACGACTGTATATCCCAAAAGCCACTGTTCGATTGTCAGGCCACGTTGTCCCAGGCTCGGGTGTTATTAACTGCGGAGCACCAAGAATAGATGCCGATTCTGTGGCATGGGCTTCCCATTCTAATCTATTGACATCTTGAGTAATAATGGGGTTAAAACTCAATGCTCTTCCGGTGGCAAGTCGTAATTGTCCTTCGGCTATGGCTTGGAAATCAGGCATGGTGGCATTGGGCCATATAGGAGGATCATAGACTGCGTTACCATAGTTTGAAGTATAAATAGCACTGAAGGTACGGGCAACATCGTGCTTACTATCCAAACCATGCTGAAAAGCTTCTGCTACCTTGGATACACTGTCTGAATATTGATTGACAAATGTGTTATACTCACTCTTGCGAACGAAAACATAGGTTAATGTAGCAACTACTACTGTAGCGCTCAAGAGAGTGGAAATCATGGCACCGCGTAACATGCAAACTCTTCTATCTTGCATCTTCTGTTCGGCATCACACATGGTTGGACTGTGTGATGATGTCGTGTTTAAGGGAGCATCATTGGAATTGTTGGAATCACTTCCATTACCCCCACGACTTCGTCGTAAGATCCCTCCTTTTATGGAGGGGGATGAATTCTTGGATTCAGCAGTGGATGAGACTGTTTGGATGCTGGTTGTTAACTCGTCGCCGGAGCTGTTACGTCGATGAGATGCTGTGATGGATGTTTGTTGAGCCGACATCATGATGGGGACTCTTTTATGGCGATGTACCAATCTTGAGTTAATTGAATAACAGTTGAATGAATAAAAGCAATACACTTCTATCCAATCATGTCAAGAAGTAGTGCCTGCCCCACAGCCTGGAGGTCATAATACTGGTAATGTCGCAGGAGAGGTTCCGCCAGCGGGCACATGGACATATTCGGGACTAACTATGAGCTATGAGCTTCACGACTCGGGGGGACATAAGGTTTAGGGTTGTTGATGATGATGGGGTAACTACGTATTGTTATGTGCTACTTATATCTAACTACTAACTACCTTCAAGCACAACATCACTACATAGTGCGTTTGGCGGGAAGAGAAATTCCCACCCCTTCAACATCAATAATATCACAAGTATCGATGCCATGATATTCGTCGGCAAGCCAATCTTCTCCTAATATATCGCCGTCGTGGTATTTCCATTCGTATTGTGGATGGGGGGAAGCTACACTTATGGTTATTCCTATGATGTAGGTATTGTATTGGCACCAATTTTTTTGCAACAGGTATTGTGCATATTAATTGAGTTTGGGAGGGGTTGATGTCTAGTAAGAGTAGATTTAATAGCATAATTGCTGTTAACGTGGAAGTTTTATCCATTAAATGAGGAGGTCGAATGATTGGGGGGGGACTCCCGTTCAAACTTGCAGCAGCAGCAGCGGGGAGGGACCCGGCGGCTCATGCATTCAATGTAATTGATTTTATTTTATGTCAATGAAATAGAAGAATCCGGATTCTAGTGAGTAGTTGAGATAACTCTTGTGGTATGTCCCGTCATGTTCGAGCGTAGCAGGAGGGTATGCCGGACCATACAGTGGAGGCTGCATTGGGATCAACAGTTGGAAGGTCCACCGAGGGCGAGAGTTTGTGAGTTGTATTATCATCAAGAAGAACGGTATAGACTGAATTCTTCGTAGTTTTAATGTTGCCTTTAGGTGTAACAATGGCAGAGTCTTCGAGAACCAGCGATGGTGGCATAGGTATATTTTGAATTGTTCCTCTTTTACTTGTGCCCTTAACTAACACATTGACTTGAGTAATTACCAGGAGGGAATGGCTTGGGAACTGGATCTGTTTTATTGGATTGAAGACCACAGACCAGACCACCATCAAATGTTATTCTGTTGTGAAAGTGACTGGCAGGGAGACAGCCTTCATCTAATTTAACGACAGGTGGATTGTAGTACGACTTGGCAAGTGGGTTGTAAAACCTAATAGTGTTGGCTTTTTCATCACAACCTACTGCAATACCTGCTAACGTTTGTGCTTTGGTATTAGATTTAGAAGCAGATCCTTAAGTTTAATGGTCAAAGTAGCCGATGGAGAAGAGAAGAGTTCAAACCAGGTAGAGCTGTCAGGTTTAGTACCTACACGAGTTCGAACGGAGTAGTAAGACGTCGACCGAGACGTCCGCGAACTTGATTGAGCATGATTACTGCATGTCGAACGGCAAAGTTGCGCGCGCCATCCGGACCTGACAACTGTTTTCCATGTTGCTTCTACTAGGCCAATAGCCATTAGAGGTCTGTCGTCGAGCTGGTGCAGCAATGATGCGGCTATGTTTATTGATGTAACACAGAGCTGCACCGCCGGTGATCTTTTGATCGAAGTTGGCGTGATATGTTTTTGGGTAAGAACCTGTGTCTGCTTTGACTTTGAATGCTTCGAGTGCCAATATAATACCTGCTGATGATGTCGTTTGCATGCCATAGATCCATGTGTAACGGGTGGCAACATCCACAAGAAGGAGAGCGTAGCGGTACCCCCTAGAGCCATGCAGTGGCCGAAGACTATGTCCATGTGGACTTTGTCTAAAAACTTATGGTGTTTTGCTATGAGCTTGCCACGGGCGGGCATAGTAATAGACGCAAAGTGGCCGATGGTGGGAGGAAGTTCACCTCCAGCCAACAGGGATGCATTTTGGAAGCAGCAATCAGGTGAGACTAGGTGCAAAATTTGCTACAGCCAAAAATCTTGTGCAGTTTTAATCCATCAAACGTTGTTCTATTCTCACATGCTGCAGGAGTGTACGCTGGAGGGATGGGTGGAAGGTTGCGAGGGTTGTGATGAATCGCGTCCATAATTCTTTTTGTGAGCGGGTCTGGCTGCAGAGACTTCGAGATCTGCCTGCTCAATCACGGTGGGTGGCTCAGTAGATGTGGTTGTGAAAGGAGGCTAGGTAGGTGACCATGATGCAGGTTTGGATGTAGTTTTGGGAGTAGGAATATTGAAACAAATGTTTTCGAGGTCAGCAGAGTCCGAAGTGGGGTCTGGTTCAATGAGATGGGCAGGGCGTGTGACGTCAAAGGCAGGATTTGACGATCGGGGCTCTGCCGCAGCCAATAGCTCTAAAGTTAAGTAAACAATTAACAATCGACTCAAATCAATCATCTACTTTTATTTGGAAGTTTAGAAAGAGAAGAAACGCTCCAGAGTCATGATGGGAAAAGAAACCACATCCCTCCATGGTAACAATGTTGTCGGAGTGAGTATAGGGGGTCCGTGAGGCCAGGAACGTGAAGGGCGTTAGGGACCAGAATGACTTTTCCACTGAGGCTGAATTTTGCTGTACCGTAACCTAAAATCGGTAGGTCTGTGGGATCACCCAGTTTGACAGTCTTGTTGCGACAGGGATGATAGCCTAAAAAAGTCTTGTAGTCTGGAAACATGTGGCGAGTAGCCCCGGAGTCGGCACAACACACATCTTTGTTATGGGCCTTATCTGCAAGGGGCATGTCCTTGAGTTGGCCACGAGCGATGTCGGAGAATGTACTAGAGATAGCAGTACGTCTAGAAGAGGCAATACAGTAAGAGGATGAGGCATTCTTAGTGTTATCATTATCCTCTCTGTCAAACATGCCAAAAACATCATCGCTGTCGGACTCCAATTTGTCATAGTAATTGTGTTTCGCAGAAGGCGATTGCTGTTGAGTGGCTTCGGAGTACGATTGCTGGGATTTGTGCTCTGCACTGGTAGCGCTTTTCCCGGAGCCAATGACTTCTTTTTCAGGAGGTGGAGGTGGAGCAGGTGCCGGGGTCTCTTTTGGCTTTTTCTTTTCCGTCTTTATCTGTAGCCCGACGACCACGAGGCTTACCCCTCTTAGATTTGTCCTTCAGTTCTGTGATTTTCTTTTTGGCTGGTGCTTCAGGATCGTAAGATCGTATTGGAGCAGAAAACCAGCAGTGAGGAAGGGAAAACAATAACCCGTTCTACAACGCTCACCCTTGTGGTTAGTGCCAAAGCACCCAGGATATGTACTAGAAGTCACCTGAATTGCTTTCGGCGCCTGACTACGATTTCGGCAAGGGTCATCGGCTTCGCACTAGTAGTGCTCTAGTAAATATTAAATGTTTTTTTATTCAGTCAATATTAGGAATTTTTCAATGAGACTAAGTTATTTATTGTAGCGCTTGATGTGTTCTATCCAAAAATGCAATAAAACATGATACATTTTACATCACCCCTATGTATCTT
>JALLPH010000685.1:0-15919 GCA_036939855.1 Cyclotella choctawhatcheeana
TGGCAAACTGAACCAGCCTCCGGACAGAAAAAAGGGGGCGATTCTCAGCCCTCATGGCAAGAGACAGATGAAGCGAGCAAGAGATAGATAAATGAAAATAGAATGCTATCATACCATAGATACATTTGTTTATTCTAGAACAAATAACTCGTTAGCTTTGCTTGTTACGTTGGTTCGTAAAATCAACAATATTCATACAATAAAAATGAGCAATTTAATCTATTGACATTTCAGCAATGATGGCGGCAGTTGAGTAAGCCTCGTTCTCTGTACCATCTACTTTGGTTTGAAAGTGAAACCTCTCATAAGTACTCATTCCATCACCGTCACCCTCAACGTAGTCTGTGTATTCAATTCGTGCCTTTCTCAGCTCAGGTGCAATCAGCTCTAGCAATGTCTTCCTCGATTCGGCTGCCACCGCTGACCGGATCTCGCGTAGGCGCTGGCCCATGAGGCCGGGCAGTACAAGCTCTCCACCGAGCATCTTTTGAACGCTATCGTTTCCATATTCCCATAGTTCCTCAAATGCCTCTTCTGAGTCAACACCAGAGTCATCGGGACGGATTTCTTTCATGCCAGGTGCATGCCGGTATTCACCTTTGACAAGGCTAGAGCGATCATCTCCTTTCACTAGTTTGGGTACCCATTCATTACAAAAGTTTTGGAGGAAGGAGAGAGCAGCCGATCGTGCCGCTTTGCCTTTTGTAATGTCATCCCCGGTAACAAAGCCTTCTTCATACTTGGCACGTCGGGACTTGCGTCGTTTCAGTATTAGCTCGTTCACGTTCAATCCATCATTGTCAAAATCCTCTACAATCTCACGACGCAGATAATCGACATCGAATGCCGTCTCTGGCGTAAGCGCTGTCACCTCATCCACAAAGAGCGAGAGAGCCCTGAGCGTGTCGAACCGATCGCAGGCTCGACAATCAAAACCATACAGAGGCATGGCCTCGTCTCCCGTTAGCCTCGAATAGGCCGTCTCGCCACCCTTCATCAGTGCCGCATGCTCTCGCATCATTGAACTTGGCAGCCCCTTCCTTTCTGCACGATCATTTGCTAAACGTATCAAATCGTTCTTCTCCGCTTCGTTAAAATGGAATGCCCACGTTTCAACGAGGGCATCAGCTGTGTTTAGTAGTTGCGTGAGGATTTTCGACATGACGATCGGCTGATGATAAACCTCAATAACCGGAGGTTGATTGTTCAGATATGGATTGGCACGTTCCCTCGCCGAAAGCATTCTCTGGGGTTTCACGAAATTCACCTCAATACTGGAATCGGGTTCTGTCCCCATTGCCTCCAGATATGCCGTGAAAGGCACGGTATTCAACTGGTCGAATGCGGCGCTGTATGTGCCTGGAAATCCGCAGCGTCCCTCACTTCTTTGGAAGCTGTCGAGGTGCTGGTGGGAGTGGAAGCTTTTGAGCCAGTGCACCATTGGTTCATTGCCCAGTTGGGCGTGGTAGTAGAGCTGCTGCTGGATGGCACGTTGGACGAGAAAGTCGCCGAGTGCCGCGCCGGAAGGTCCCCCGTAGCCTGATGAACGGTGGTGATGGGTAGATGAGTGCGAATGGTGTTCTTGCACAGTGGATTTTGATTGGCCCGAACCAACATCAACATTGTCCCTGTGGAGATTGCTACTGCGTTCTGCGTTGTTCCAATTGCTGAGTGTGCGAGTTCTGCCCTGACCACTTTGGTGACGGTTCATCCATCGCGCTGCAAATAGAAGTAGAAGTGCTACTAGTCGCGATGGGGAAGAGGATTCCCTTGCTACTGCCAACATACTGACAAGGAGCGAAGGCACCGACGGTCGATGGGATGGAGAGAACGATGAGTCCTTGGTGAATCTTCATGGTGGATGGATTCTATGGTTGTTGTGTAGCACCCTTAACGAATTGCTGTGTTCTGCCTCCATTGTTCCTCTCGGTGCATTTTGAGAGGGTTTGGCATTAATGCGGCACAACGTGCGTAGGGACAGTCCGTCATGGTTCGAGAGAACTAATTTTCACCTTTCATCATTCATCATTCATCATATCTTTCACATTTTGGAGAGAGAGAAGATAGGTGGGCGGGTATGTTTAGGTGGGCAAGCCCTCCAGATTTCTGAGGCCGATCCAGTTTTTTGTACCAATTCCTCCGTAGCAGAAAATCTTTGACACGACTTTGGGGAGCCGCCAATCTGAAATCCGACAAGGGGCTTGTCGCCAATCACACAATGAGAGAGTTCACAAGAACACCCTCATCTTCATTCACCTCCTCATAGAAACACAGAATTAATAAACTACAAGCAGTCAAACCATGAAGCATAATCTCTCATTTGCCCTACTCTTTCTCCCTGCAGCCACTACTGCCCAACTAGTCCGCGTCTGCGGCTCCTCCTACTCAGATGCCTCCTTCAACTGCACTGTCAACCCCTCCTGTCCGACAGGCGATGGATGTCCTCCAGAAAGAGATACGTGCTTCGCCTTGCCGCAAGAATCGTGTCTAACTCCTCCCACGGCTGCTCCCATCGTGGCACCCATCCAGGCATGCGGTGTAGATTATGAGACTGCCAAAATTAATTGCGATAGGTTATGCGAGTTGGGATGTGATCCCTCGGAAGCTTGTTTCAATATTCTGCCTTCGGAATGTGTTGTGCCCCAAGCGGAGTCTGAAATTATTGTAGATCCACAATTTAGTGTTGAGGCAACTGAGGTGTCAGTTTGTGGAACAAGTTTTGCTGATGCCGCGGCGAATTGTGAAACAAATGCGGTTTGTAATCCCCTTGAGAGTGACTGTGTACCTGGTCAAGCTTGCTTTGTGGTGCCTTTGTCGAATTGCACTGCGATTAACACAACTGCTCCTACTATTGAGGCTCTTTCTCCGGCCCCTACCGCTCCTCCTGTGAAACCTACACACAAATTTGTCTGCGGTGAAGATTATGGAGACGCTGAAAGGAATTGCAACACAAACACTGGCTGCCCGACTGGTGATGGTTGTGCTGGTGGTCTCACATGCTTTGCTGTTCCATATGGAAACTGTCCGGATCCTCAAGCAGCTACTACTACTACTGTAGCTGCAACAGAAGATGCTACAACTGTTGCTCCTGATGGGGCCGAGCCAGAGGTTGTGTTTGAACCTGGTAACACCACAGAAACTGGAACAACCGAAGCTGCGTCCACAGAGGCTACGTCCACAGGCGCTGCGAACCTCCTTTATTGCGGAGAAAGCTACGAACTTGCAGAGCAAAATTGTTTCACTAATCTCCCATGCCCAGGTGGAGGTGGGTGCCCAGCCGGCCAGGCCTGCTTCGGAATTTCATCCGAATGCAAGTCTCCAGAGCCTACCCCTTCTCTAAGCGAGTTTCCTAGTATTTCTCCAACTGCATTCGTGAATACCACTGAAGATACTCCTGCTTTGCGGACTCTTGAACCATCACTATCACCTGTAACGGCTGCCCCTACTGAATCTCCTGTTGTCAATGACAAATTCTGCGGTACAAACTGTAAGTAATGGCAATGTGCAATACATCTGTCCAGTGTTCTTCCGTTGTAAGTATCTAATTAAATGCTACATTCTCTTGATATTAAAAAAGACACTGATGCTGAAGCCAGCTGTAGCTTCGACAATGCCTGCCCTGGGGGTTTCGAGTGTCCTAGCGGCAAAATTGTGAGTTTATATTGCATATCAACATTGCATAGCTCGCATCTTCTTATTAACGAGCCTTCTTCGTGTCCTCCTGCAATATATTTGAATTATAGTGCTTTACTGGCATTGTTTGTGCAGCCACTGCTACTCCGGGCACATCTCCTTCTAGTGTTGATGAAACCTCGACTAGCGGTCCGACCGTTGGTGGAACTTCTACTGCTACCTCACAAGAAACGATCAATCTTGATAGCCTTTTGATATATAGATACTGCGGTTTCAGTCCGGATGATGCTCGCGATAATTGTGCTACTGCAACTCCATGCTTGGATGGAACTGACGATGAATGCCCAGCCATGCAGACTTGCTTCGAACTTGAAGAACCATGCAGCGCTGTCCCTGGCGATGTCCCTGCGGTCACCCCGGTAACCCCAGTTACACTTGCTCCTTCTGTTCCTGCCACAGACAAGCCTGTGTTTGATCCTAGCATCACTAGCTTTTGTGGAGATGATTACAATGATGCACAAGAAAACTGCTATTACAACACGCCATGCCCTGGAAACTCTAATGCGGAATGTGATAACGGACAAACGGTGAGTTTGATTTTGCATAACGCTTGACCAGTACTCATGTATCAAGAAACTTACTTATGTTTACCTTCATTTGCGTCACGGTAAATCCTAGTGCTTTCCTGGTATTGTCACTTGCGAAATCCCAGAGACTCAAGCTCCCACCCCAGCTTTATCAAGTGGAGCAAATGCGACTACCACAAATGCCACTGTGACTATGGCACCAACAGTTTCTCCTACTACTCCTAAGCCAGTATTTGATTTGTCTGGATATGAAAATGATTCCACGGGCGGGGATGGATCTGGTTGTTCAACTCGTGGTGTTGGAATGGTGATGAGTACTTTAGTTGGTGTTATTGCTGCATTGTTGATGTAGGTGTTGATTTAAACTTTTCGCATTGCTGCCATGGGGACAAATGCTTCATTATTGCTGTGGGTATCACCAAGACAATTAAATATTGTTGTCGCTTCTGTGTTTATTAGATCAGACTAACTTTTATATGTGACTTGACACAATTGAAAGAACCAACGGAGAGCCCGGAACGGAAAAAGAATGAGGAGAGTTGTGATAATTCCACATATCCGTTAATTTTTAGATATCTTCATTTATTATCTTTAGATTTATGGTTAGATCCTCATTACATGCCTAATACCCAACAGATCAAAGCATTGCCTCATTACAATAGCGGTAGCACGACACAATAACAATCGGCTTTCCATCTCGGGACTTCCTAGCACCTTACACTGAGTGACAAACTCAGATGCAGCAATAGACAGAGCGTAGACATAGTCGCAAATGTGATAGGGGTACAAATCGGCCAATGTTTCTTCGATCGAATCCGCAAAAATTTGAAGGTGTAACCCGAGATTTCTCTCTGACTTATGTTCCAGGGTAATCTTTGCATTGCCTTCTTTCAATAGATTGTCGACATTCACACCGTGGTCTGCCTTGCCTTTTGTCACAATCGATTCCAACCGAGCATGAGCATATAAAAGGTAAATGGCCGTATTACCTTTGGTATCCAGCATTCTATCATACGAAAAGATGTAATTGGAGGTGGGGTTCCGACGCAAGTCAAAGTACTTCACAGCACCATAACCCATGGCACAAGCGGTGGCATGAATCTCCTCTTCGGGAATGTTGGAACGTTCCTTCAGACTGGTTTCCATTCGAGATACCGCCTCATCCAACAAGTCTACGAGTCGAACGGTATCACCACTACGAGTCTTGAATCTTTTCCCATCTTCACCTTGCACGGTACCAAATCCAATATGGTCCAGACGATGACTCTCATCCGTCACCCACCCAATCTTTTTGGCGGCGGCGAATACCATCTGGAAGTGATCACCCTGGGTAAAATCCGTAATGTAGACAATGTGTGACGCACCCACATCCTCCACGCGGTACTTGATGGCCGCCATATCAGTCGAATCGTATCCATACCCCCCGTCACTCTTCTGCAACATCAACGGAACCTTATACTTGGGTACAAAGACGCACTTGGCCCCACCATCCTCCACCGAAATCAAGCCCTTGTCGTCAAACTCTTGTATAACGGGGGGGATCTTATCGTTGTAAAAACTCTCTCCGCATTCCTCCACGGTAATATCCAATCGATTGTACACCTTTTCAAACTCCTTACGACTGACATCGCACAACACCTGCCATATCTTTCGACACTCCTCGTCACCCGCTTGGAGTTTCACAACATTCAACTGACTCACTTTCTTAAACTCGGGACTATCATCGAATCGTTTCTTGGCATTCTTGTAAAACTCCGTCAAATCCGTGATATTCGGAATGTCATCCGTGAAATCGGGATACTCCTCTTTTAAGTATTGGATAAGCATACCAAACTGCGTTCCCCAGTCACCCACGTGATTAATGCGTTTCACGTCGTTACCAATGTATTCCAGGATACGACAGACCGATTCACCAATGATGGTCGAACGTAAGTGTCCCACATGCATTTCTTTGGCAATGTTGGGTGAGGAAAAGTCCACGACGACCGTACCGGAATTGGTGTTGGATAGTTTGGGTCTGGGTGGTGATCCACTTACCAACAAATCATTGACCCACCGAGCCAAGTAGTCCGATTTGATACGAGCCATGATAAACCCCGGTCCATTCACAACCAAACTATCCAATACCGGATTACATTCTGGAATAGCATTCACAATCGCCTTTGCCATATCTTGTGGTGAATTCACACCAATCGGTAAAGATCCAGTTGCCTTTAGTTTTTGAAACAATGGCATGGCGGCATTGCATTGATAATCCCCATACTTCATATCCTTGCATTTAAACGCCTTGGTTTCTACATCGAGCGATGTGGCGTTGGGACATATTTGTCGTATGGCCGTTTGAAAGACAAAGGATGCGGCACGTAGTAAGGATGGATCGGTCTCATCGAGCGAGGGGGGGAGGAGCGTTCGAACGAGACGTTGTGCCGATGCGTATTGTGACGATGATTTGGTAATGTTGACGTACGACGTTAGAATCTCCATAGTATCGGCATTAACGTTTTTCATCCACAATCCCTCGTGTTCGATTAAGGACAATGTAATCACCGCATCGGCCACGGTTAACGGCACATCACCCACCACACTCGTCCCACCGTGCTTTTCCAACGCCTCTACCAATATCTGTACGGCATCCTTAATTTTCTTGTCGTTATTGGAGGATAGAGCCGGACGGAGAGTGCATCGTTCGTACTCCATCCAATCATCCATTGCGGACGTGACTACTGCTGCCTTGTTATTGTTGCTGTTGGCCATCGCCAAGGCCTTGGCAATGCCATTCCCCCCAAAGACCATGACGTCACCGTAATGAAGGGAGGGACCGTGAACAAATGACGGAGCGGAGGAGGAAGAGGGGACGAGAGGGACGTTGTGTAGGATGGAGGAGAGGCAGGCTTTGAGAGTGCACGTGTCGTTGATGGCGGCATTGGCGAGTTGATAGGATGGAGGGTTGTTAGTAGTGGAAGAGGGGCTGCTGCCGTTAGCGTTGGCGGAGGGAGGTGTGGGTGCAGCCGTGCCATTTTTGACTGCGGCCTTTTCGGCCTTTTTGGCCAGCTTCTTGAGCTCCTTTTTGGATGGCTTCTTGTCGTCGGTGCTCATGATCGATGTGTGGTGAGGAGAGGTGAGAGGTGAGGAGAGAGAGGGTTGCGTGAGAATAGCGGGGTCGTCATTAGGGGGCAAATTCGTTGATACCGAGAAGAAGGTAGTTAGTTGACTTACAATTACTTGAACAAATAAGGTGATTAGCCCTCCAATTATCTAGGACTCATGATATCTTACCTCTAATACTCATTCTTCCTTTCTAGATAATATATAATATCGTTGATTGTCAATAAATATCTTCATCTAATATTTCCCAAAAGGTAGATAGCTTCGTCCGATTCAACATTCAACAAATAATCTCAAGATTGATTTGTGTTTCATTCTTCACAAGAGGCAAAGGATGTCATCATTCAACAACTCCAAAAAAAGCAAGGAGGAAGAGATCCTCGAACGTCAACGTGACATCGCCATGATTCGCGCTTGCAATGCCGCCGAGGCAGCCGCTAAGAAAGTTCAGAATCAATCCAACAAGAGCAAGCCGCCGCCTCCGTCACGACCTGCTGCGGCGGTAACTTCAACTGCTGGTCGAACACTCTCCGCCTTGACCGGGTTGCCATCCAAGGGAACACAGCAGAATCCCATTTGTCTAAATGATAAACCATCGTCATCGTCAAAGAATCAAGATGATAACAATAATGATGCCAAGCATTACTCATCTTCATTGAAACGAGCCAGACCAAAAATGAAGGCAGAAGCTGTCTTGGCGCAAGCTCGTCAACGCGTCGGTGGTACTTCTGACGGTGATACCGCTTCTGACCAATCTCGATTGAAACAACCTCCCACTAAAAGACCGTCGTTGCGTAATCATAATCAATCATCAAACAATAACAACAATAACTTGGCCGCAAGTACTCCAAAACAACCACCATCCAAAGCAGCAACAGGATCAGGAGGAGGAGCATTATCCTCCATCCTCCTCTCGAATCAATCCACCGCCAAGTATCTAGCCAAGGATGCACCCAAATTATTAAAACATTATCCCAAAATCACACCCAATGATTATTGGAAGAATCTACGGAGTTGGGATTTTATACGAGAGTTGAATGATAAAATGTGTGAGAATAAGGCTGCAAGAGTTGGCAGCGGCGGTGGTGGCAACAATAAGAAACGAAAGAGAAAAGATGATAAAAGCGAAAAAGAAGTGTCATCATCTGCCAACAATCTCAAAGAACAATCGAAATCCATACAACCCATACCCGACAAATTCTCCTCACATCGTGAATACTGCGCACTATGGTCCCCACTACTCATGATGGAAACACGTGCCCAATTACTATCGGATGCCGTGTCAGATATACCCTATTGGAGAAGCAAGGTCGAGAAACAACCTATACGGGTTAAAGTCGAGGTACGTAAAAAGGATTTAGAGGGTGAACATGATGCTATTGGGTTGGTTGTGAAACAAGTCATAAAAGGTGATGGGAAGGAAGATTATAAAGAACGAATGTTCATGGCCAATGATGTAGTATGTTTGGTCTCTCAAGAACATATGATTTGGGATGCCACAAAGGGTAATTTGTTGTCAAATGTTAATAATAATGACAAGACAAAACAATCATCGTCATGCTGTATCATTGGACATTTGGAACATACCAGACGATCCATTGAGAATTTAGTAATTACCGTCTCGAGGAAGGTATGGAAAGAAGTGGGTGCACGAGAAATGGCATTTCTTAAAATTGGATGTAATATCACATCACTGCGTGAATACACGGCATTGTGTCGTATGGATCGTTTGCCACTCGCGGATTATATCTTGTGCAGTAAGATGAATGTACCTGAGAATGAGGAGAAGGATAAACAAGAAAACGCATCATCTACGTTGGATAATGTAGATGATGATGTGGAGAAACAAGCCAAGAAGGAAATCTTACAAAAGATGGGCGGGCCAATATCGTTGGGTAAAGGGTTTGTAGATTATGCACGGCATAAGTTTAACCTGTCTCAGTTGAAGAGTATTTCGGCATCGGCTGCAGAGTATGGAAATGGTGGTTTTACTTTGGTTAGTGTGAAGTACATTTGCTATTTGGCTATCAAGTTTATATCAATTCTAGTATTGACATAAGCTGTATTTATTTGTTTGAACTATTTTAATACAGATCAAAGGTCCCCCGGGAACTGGTGAGTTTAATTACAAAAATGCATTGTTGTGTGACAGTATTCTCACTGTGATTTGGTACAGGCAAGACAACTACACTATGTGCATTGCTGAATGCTCTGCACATAAGACAAATGAATCAATATTTTGGGGAAGTTAAAGTCCTCGCTGAATCGTACAATGCCGTTGTGGGTAAACGAGCAACTTTATCACTCTCGGATGCTGCCAAGAAACGGCCACGCATTTTGGTCTGCGCACCGTCGAATGCTGCCGTTGACAATATTATACTAAAGATAATGGAGGGTGGCTTTATTGACGGAAATGGATTGAGGTATAACCCATCCATTGTCAGAATAGGGAGTGGACAGAGTGCATCTGTGAAAGATGTTTGTTTGGAAGACAAGGTGGAGCAGTATCTTTCTGATTCAATGGATGTATCAAAGTTGGAAAATACAATTGAAGGATTCAGAGGTGAATGTCGGCGCATACACTCAGACATCACGAAGCTTAGACAACGAATGAATGCCATGAAACAAGCCGCGCCGTATCCGCTTTCAAAAGACTGGGAGATACGAATTGACGAATCAGAGATGCCTCGTGTCTACTTTGTGAATCACAAGGACAAAATTACAACGTATGAAGTCCCTCCACCTCCAGAACCGGGCGAAAGGCATTTTCCAGCTAGAGCCATGCCAGAGTACAAAGCATTTGTCACAAAAGTGGTAAAGATGGTGGAAAGATACAACAATATTAACACGAAAATCGAGCGTTACTCTTTATGCCGGAGTGCTGCTGCGGCGGTTGCTTCCAGTGGTGATGGAGGACACTCCCATGCGATGAACAACATTAAGATTCAATTGGAAACTCATATACTAGATTCGGTGCATATAGTCATGACAACACTTGGAACGGCAGGTAATCGTGCATTAGAGGCTGCAAATAAGTTTGAGGTTGTTGTCATTGATGAAGCGGCTCAGTCTGTTGAACCATCTACTCTGGTGAGAGGTTGATGCCAGCGTCTACTTTTGTATATATCTTTGTCTATCATCTTACCAAATGTTTAATGCAGGCTGGATTGCAACTAGGAAGTTCTCATGCGATCCTCGTGGGGGACCCTCAGCAGCTCCCTGCCACGATTTTCTCCATGACAGGTAAGAGAGCTATCGTCTCTTACTTATGCAACATTTACCTATGGATATGATGAGTCTAAACAATCATTGTTTCACGTCCTGATTTAAGGGCGAACGTACAAGTATGATAGGAGTCTTTTCGCTCGTCTAGAGGAAGCAGGCCATGCTGTGCATATGTTGGATACTCAATTTAGAATGGTGAGTGTCTGGTTTTGTTCTTTTCGTCGGTGAATTGATTCTCGGTTCAACAAAAGATCACTTAATGTGCAATATTCATCGACTTAGCATCCAGCAATTAGTGACTTTCCACGAAGAATTTTTTACGATGGCAAGCTTATGGATGGAATTAATGTCAAGCATCCTGAGTATGGAAACCCGCTGAAGAAGGCTGTATTCAATAAGTTTCAAGCGTTCCAGCCATTCACTGTCTTAGACTTGGAGTCTTCAGAGGAGCGTGGCGGAACAAGTCTATCCAACCCGGCTGAAGCTCAGTTGGCACTGCACTTATTCAACAACCTCAAGAATGGAACGAATGGACTTTCTACGAAATCTCGAGTTGCTGTTGTGAGTACACACTTAGGCTTTTTTCGTAGACATTTAATCCTTCGCTGAATATGTATGCTGTCTCTAGATTACCCCATACGCACAACAAGCAGCATTGCTAAGACGAACCTTTGGCAATGGACTTGGTGGCGACTACGAAAGATTTGTAGAAATTAACACAGTCGATGCATTTCAAGGTAGAGTCGAACATTGTTTTGACTGTGTCCCATTGTGTTTTGTTAGCTACCTCTCCTGATCTTGCTTCTTCGATTCATTTTACTAGGTAGAGAGGCGAACATAGTAATCTTTTCTTGTGTTAGAGCTGCAGGTAGCAATGGAATTGGCTTCCTCAGTGATGTCAGAAGAATGAACGTGGCGCTCACTCGAGCGAAGAATTTTCTTTTTGTGATTGCAAGGTGTTCATCAATTGTGATGAACCCTTATTGGAGAGATCTGGTTGATCATGCACGTGAAACTGATGCTGTGATCGAGGTTCCGTTGTCGGGATCGCGTCAAATGAAATTCACGTTTCCGGATTTGTCCACCTTACCAGCATCTACTGTTCATGGGCAAAAGCAAGCATCTAAGAAAGATAGTCATTCAGAGGCTGCCAAAAAAGATACCCCCCAAAAAAGGTTAATGACATAAATCTTAGCTTACTTTGGCTTACTACTTTTAATTCTTTTCGTGGAGCGATGCCTCTTGCTCCAAATAATGAGCCCGTATCAAATAAAATGAATCACATCTCTGGCTCCTCTACAACCTACTCATCGTATTAAATCCAAGCCACAGGAGATATGACATTATCCGATTTCTGATTATTATCATCAGGCTGAGTTACAGCAGTTTTTGGATTTGATTTCAAAGAAGGTGTGACCATCGGCAAGGGCTCTTGAGACCCGTGAACTTTAGGGATTCGCTTCGTGTAGGTCTCTTGGTGAGTCCACGGAAAATCAATGCCATTCAATGCATTCATTCGTGCTGCGGACATTGTCTTCTTTTTGAAGTAGGACCTTTGGTTTCCGCACCATTTTGAAAGTGCAGTTCGACCACCTGACTCATAAGCAAGACCAGTATCTTCCTTGACTTGTTTCAATTGCTCAAACATCTCAAGCCACTGACGGTCTTTCCATGAGAATCCCAATGAAGTATCGTGAACAGCCCCCAATTCCCCCACGTTCGAATTTGTTTCATTAACGTATTCTAGGCTTTTCGCATTATTTGCAACCGAGCTTACAGGAGTTTCGGCGATGGTTTTGACGTACTCTAGGCTTTTTGCACTTGCAACAGAGCTTACAGGAGTCTTGGTGATGGTGACTTTCACATCATCTGTTGCAGTCTTCAGTCTTTTCCCGGGTTCCGAAGCAAAACCAGTATTTTCATTCATTTCACGCTTTCCAGTCACAGCAACGGCACCAGGAGACATATTTGGAACTTGCACACCGGCAATAGAAGGAGACTTTACTTCACTGTCTTCGTCGTCAATGTCAATACAGATGATGTTATTATTTTCCAACGCCTTAGCATATTGGCGATCGAGTTTCTCTTTTGCCGACAGAGTTTCACCAATGCAGCAATCATCAGGGTCTTCCTCTGTTGCTTCATCTTTCTCGATAACAAGTGACTTGTGCGAGTATTCACATGTATAACTTGCATCATTTGATCTTTTCTCGAGATGCAATGCAGCATTGTCAATTTGTTGAAATAATTCTTCTTCAATTGAATTCTTTACACAAAACCGAACTATTTTGACTGCATTCGCTTGCCCCATACGGACGGCACGTCCGACTGCTTGATTCTCTAATGCAGCACCATGCTCTGCAGATTGCCCGGCAGGGTCAAGCAATATGACTGTTGTGGCACATTGAAGATTTGCGCCCGAAGCTTTTGCCTGAGCCGAGAGCAGCAATACTTTACTTTCTCCGGTGGTAAAGTTTAATAGAGCTTTGGCCATCGAGCGACTGTCACCGTCACAGAAGGATGCGCTGATCCCACATTTTTTCAAGCTTCGGTGAACCAATGATAGTGTGTCATGCCAATAGGAAAAGACTATTGTCTGCTCTGATTCCTGCATACCTTGTAGGTAACGAATCAATGCAGCCGACTTTGATCCGTGTCTTGCAGCTAGATCATCTTCGTGTTTCACCAGAGACTTGCCAACTGAGACAGTGGACTGAAGGGCGCTAATCCTGCTTTGCAGCTCTGTTTTTTCTTTATTTAGAGTGTCGATGAGTTTGGTGTTGCGAGTCACTGCCGCCTGTTTTGTGACTAAAAAGACTTCCAGAGCCTCGCGCTCGCCTTCTTCTCCCCACCGGATCATATTTCTCTGCTTCATATCAGTTTGGAAGTAATCAACAATCCTTTCAACATCATAAATAACAATTTTGGGGGTGTTGCTGCTTCCAAGTGTTTCAAACCGCACTTCATTGTGCTGATAGTAATCTCTGATTGCTTTCGCCTCCATATCCCGTGGAGATTCTACTGTTGAGTCATTTTGGTTGGCAAATGGATTGTGCATTTGAGGAGCACTTCTTGCTTGACGAACTTTCATAGCAACATGCAAACTAGACCTCGCCCCTGCAACATCCCTAATAGCATTAGGTATCATGAACTGTTCGACCTGATTACACCTCGCCTTGGCTTGAGCTAGAGAAGACCTAGCAAAGGAGTCAACTGATGAATACCGTCCGACAGATTTATTCTTTTTTGCTACCTTCTTCGCCTTCTCACCTCCTCGCTGGTCTTCATCTTTACCGTTGATCTGTTCTCGCAGTTTCTTACTCGCTTCCGGATGCACCATCATTTGCCTTAAGGGAAAGTAGTCTGCATGAAATTTGTCACGTCGATTACCCACTTCATTCCTCTCTAGTTCAAAGAATTTTCGTTCTAAAGCAGTAACTTCCACATACACCTTTTCTTTTGTCACCATTTTTGACGCAGTCACCGCCTCGTCGGACACATGCTTGGGGCTACGAATGTACAACTTGCGTTTGATCTTTTCGAATGGGTGGTTGAAAGAGAGATCATAGTTGACTTCCACATCCATGCGAAGCCTGCAAAAGCCGAGAAGTTCATGATTAGCGTACACAGAAGTATTGCCATGTGGAAAAGGAGTTGCGCTGAGAAGCCAGACATTTTTCGCGGTGCGGCTGAGTTGCAGGAGATTCTTTTGCGACTCAGTACCTTCACTAACAAGGTCTTCGGAGGGAAAAAATGATGATATCAGTATGCGACGCAGGTATGACAAATATTGGTAATGGTAATCATAACTTCAGTACTATCTCACCCTGAATCTCATCATAAATCACTCTTCTCCAAGGCCTAAAAGGCAGATGCAAACACCCTGATTTTGATTGAACGTATGAAGTGAAAAAGTTACAAAGAGTCCATGTCTAGGATACTAATCACGTAATATTGCAACGTTTAAGAACTTACCCGTATAAACCCAACCCGTATAAGAGCACGGTCCTCTTGGAGACTTCACACAAAACAAAGCGGCCTTCCTGTACGTCTCAAACTTGTTTTTCTCAATACGCAACATTCCACCCTTAGGTCCAGAAAAGATTCGCTTGAAATCATACCAAACCCTTTTCTCATTCAAAATCGTATCCACATCCACCAACACTACACGATGACCTTTTGAAGGAGAATACGTGGCTCGGCGTTCATACTCGGCATTACCCACTACCACTTCGATGTCCTTTGTGAACTTCTCAATTTCAGCCTTCCACTGAGGAATTAAGTGTCCCGGTGCGACTACCAGAGTGTCACCATCGTCACCACGTCGTTTCTCGGAAGTGATTAATCCAATCATGGTAGCAGTCTTACCCATTCCCACTGCGTCGGCGAGGCAACCACCTCTTGAGGAGTAATCATGTGATGCTCCAAAGTCAGATGAGAGCGATCCATCAGTTTCAATCAATTTGCATCGGTGTAGCGCACGAAGCTGATGCTGGTAGAGTGGGATTTGAAGCGGAGGCTGTGGAGCCGCGGGCGATGTGTGGGGGAGTATGGGTATTTTTAGTGCTGCGGTCTTTTGACTTGCCATGATGTTGAGATGCCTTTGGTTTGTGTTTTGTGACTTGCACACCACCGCAAGAAGAGTGTGGTGATTGTAAATAACAGCTTGCGCCAAAAATTGTTACCTTCCTGTCTTCTCGTTTGTGAATAAGACTTGTTTGTTGCATAGACACAACCAAAAGGTATTTTCTAAAGGGACCTCCTGCTATGATGTTGGAGACTCATAAAAAACCCAAATATGGTTGTGTATCTTCTAGTACCCCCTTAGAGGGTCCCTATTCAAATTTTTTCGCCCGCCTGGATTACCATACCTTTAAAATTGGCCTGCCGTGCATAATTTGTATCCAGCGTGGACGTCCTCACCTATTGAAAATCTGTGAAAACTCTCGCCCGTCAAACTCGCCCGCCCTGCCGCGCCATATTACATTTACACTTGAATTGCTGCCATTTTTATCTAGTCCATCTTATCTATCAATCCATTGATCACTTTCAATAACATTATCTGCTTTGTCTTTGTACATACAGCAATGAGTGACTTCAATACTTCATCTACCTTCATCCCAGGCGAACATGAGTATGCATTGCAACAGGCCCAACTCCTCAGCCAGGTTTCTGCTGCAATTGCAAGTTTTGCATCCTTCATTCCAATGACGCAATAAAGAATATTATTCATGGAAGGGAATGCGATGCAAAGACAGTAAAACGTGTACGCACAGATATGGAGTCTTACATTGGGTGTATGACTGACAGCGGCTTGCATCTGTAAAGCAAAAAATATTACTTTGGTATTTACACCTAGCAAATAAGTA
>JALLPH010000686.1:0-15939 GCA_036939855.1 Cyclotella choctawhatcheeana
AAGGCAATTTACCCGGGTATCAGGTGTCGGGTAAATTTCGGGTAGCAAACCCTGCCCCCATCACGCCATCACGCCACGCCAATCTACGCCAATAGACGCCAATAAGACGCCAATATAACCTCCAATAACTCCGCAGCCGCAGCTAACTTTGCACAAGCAACAACAACAACTTCCATGGGCGACAGAAAAGACACCATACCAAATGAAAGACCGCCAATCATCCCTTTGCTCGCAATATGCACCATAGGATCCGCAACCGAATGGTGCTGGTCCGCTGGCGAAGCCGTTTTAGTTCCTTATCTTTCTCGACATGGCGTCAAACATTGGGTTGTGAGCATGATATATCTCAGTAATCCAACCTTTGGGTTATGGATTCAGCCATTGTTAGGGCGATACAGTGATAAATTGAATGTACGGCTTCCTTTCGTCTTCATTCTATGTTTGCTTGCTTGTATTGGTCTTGCGTCATTACTGGCAGCTGACAAAATTTCTCACATCTTCGGCCTTGCTAGCAACAAACCAGGCAACGCAGATGCTGATGACACTGTATTCGGAACAGCAGTCATAATAATATCATTCATATCGTTTGGAATCTCAGATATATGCTTTGACTGCCTCCTAATTCCTGGTAGAGCTCTCTTGGATGACTTTGCTGTCCCATTTGGAAGAGAGGGAGATGCTAATGCACTTTTTACGGGATTTCAGATGGTGGGACGTCTCTTAGCTCTGCTGGTAGCTTCGTCTTCTGTGACTACTTCAGGATTTTGGGGATTGTACAATGGAGTGGACGCTCATTTTGATGCCGTGATGTCTACAAACATCGTTTATTTGATTGGGACTGTTACAGTTGTGATATGTTTTGTTCAAGACATAGGATCAACACACGCCGAAAGAGAGAAACTTAGTATTGGCAGCGATATTGCGATTGAAGAAGAGGGTGACGAGTCAGATGAATTTATTAATGATTACCGTGAAAATCTTGCTGAGCACGAATACGAAGAAGAAACTTCATGCCATCGCCCAAAGGACAAAAAATACCAACCGCTGTCATTCTCAGCAAATGAAGACGATGTGGATTATCCGTCTGATTTAACAGTTACATCACAATCCAAGCGCGGCTGTTATGGACTTGATGCAACGTCACTACTATTTGTTGTACAGGCGGGAGGATGGACAGGTATCACTGCTCAAGTATTTTTCTGGACTTCATGGCGAGGCGAAGAAATTGGCTCGATTGATTTGGTTATGCAAGCATTGGTTGCTATTGTTGTAACGATCTTTCTACCGTCAGCAAATAATTACATTGGAGCTCTCAACATATGGCTTGGATCCGAGCTCATTTTCCACTTACTCATGATAAGTGTGGCATTAATAGATGTACAAAGCTATTCCCCAAGAATCATCTGTGCATTATGTGGAATTAACTATGCAATACATGCAACCAATGCTTTACTAGTTGCAGCAGCTGTGGTTGATGATCCATCGAGACGAGCACAAACAATTGCCATGGTGAACAATTCTTTGCCTATGGGCCAACTTTTGACGGCTCTTTTTGGTGGGACAATAGCTCAATATTTTGACGGATTTCAGAGTGTATTTATTTGCTTTGGTGCCGTTGGATTTATTCTTACTGCTTTGGTATGGATTGTTTCCTCTACACATGGTGTGTTCTCTACGAAACCCGATGCTGGCCGAGAAAGGCACTTGAGTGGGGTATCATCTGCTCCAATATCAAAACTCTATCATTGAATTCATAACCTAATCAGTAAGAAAGTTTCCTGCTGACTTTTAAATGAACTTGATGCTGAAATTGATTCACGGGTTAGAGTTGTTGGATAGCTTTCACGATAAGTAATTACCTTAAAATAGGCCATCATTAACCCTTAAAATCTGTATAGTAAATAGGAAAGCAACTAATTCAGCTAGATTTTACCACCTCCAACTGTTAAAAGCTCTACACTACAAATAAGACTGCTACTTTTGGTTGGCTTTTTGTAAAGCTCATATACTTGGATGGTGCAGCGTTGGAAAGCCAAAGAGCAGCTCATGATATTTTACGTGTTTTAAAGGTAATCTGTCAGATTTGGTGGGCAAAAAGCGCCCCCGGAACTCAATAGCTGAGACTCTGTCAAAAGTTACAGAACTAGAAGTACATCATAGAAGATACTGGACTAATCATGTACTCAAACCTGGCTTCATGCTGGATAACACATTGATTATCTTAATATCCACTTTGATCCACTTGTAGGGATTCTATATGCATTTAAATATTGTATAAGCCGATCTACCAGTGAACAGAAAAAGAGAAGTTCAAAGAAGATTAACTTCTAGCATGAAATCCTAATCCTAACCGACAGCTTTTAACAAGGAAATGTCTAAGAACTTTTGGCTGGTTCATTAATCCACAGAGGGCTCCTCTAGGATTATGTGGGAATTAGTACAGATTGTGTAGATGGATTCAGTTAAAACTGAACCAGCCTGGATAGGCCTAAAACAACAGAATGCTTGTACTGGTTTGATGAGCAGGTTGTTTACTATTGGTAGGTGATGAGACATGTTCATGTTTTGTCATTCTTTACTACCTACTACTACTAGTAACACTACTCCTTCTGTTGTTCAAATGATGGTGCTCAAACCTACATTGTATTTCGATTAAGTACATTGGCTGTGGATTATTAATCATCCAATTATGCACTTTGGGTTCATTGTCAAATAAAGAAGTTGACTCTTTATCTATCTCTAGGTAACCTAGTATTTACATAAGTATGTTACCATAGTCATACCTGCCTACGTGCGGGTACTACCTACCTCTTTTCTAGATTCTAGAGGGGCGCAGAGCGCTCTATGATAGGGTAAAAGCACGAAGATCTCTATGCTTTGGAGCGCGCATCCGCCCTTTCCTCTCTGTGCACTCTCTGCGTCAACAAACATCTCACTCTCTCACGTCACCTCACACCTCACATCACACACCGCTTCATCATCATCAACTCCCGTCTCAGTTTTCATAGTACTGTTGACAGTTGCCCAAGGGGTACATCCGAAATGATCTCGCACTTGAAAGTCATCGCAATCCTGGTAGTTTCTTTCCAGTTTGGGCTGTTGTCGGCCTTCGTTCCTCGTACCGTCCCAGCGGCCAGGTCGATGCATGTGAACGATATGAGAAGCGTCGTGGGTCCTCTGGGTGTTACTATTGCTTCGCCCACTCCTACAAAGTCACCCGATATTGAGATTGCCTCAGATGTTGCCACTGATGAACGTACTGGAAGAGATCCTTTGTGGATTGTTCGGTGAGACATATCAATTTACGGTTAGACATTATATGTATTTCTTGTTTTAGGCAAGTTCTAAAGAAATCCACGTACACTATAGTCTCTACAACGACCCAATGAACAAGAGGGAGTTTGTAGCACGATGCCTCGTGGAAATATGTAACCTCGATGACGGGGAAGCATTCAGTGTCATGATGAATGCTCACAAGAATGGACTTTCAGTGATCGGCACATGGCAAAAAGAACTTGCCGAGATGTACAAACAGAAATTGCAGGAAGAGGGATTGTTTGTCGACATGGTCCCTGCTGATAAGGAAGGCGATGAATAAATCATCTGTGTAAAATTCAGAGATTTGAGAAGAGAAGCGCAGAAACCGCAACTATGATCATTAGCTGAATTTCAATTGAGTAAAGGGGAGGGGCATGTACTGTAGAATTAAACAACTTAACAATAGCACTACATAACTTATGATTAACTATGTCGCACGCAACCGCAATTCTGTCACCATGTTTTCTTCAGCTAAAGCCCTTCTAACAATATCCTGTCCACCTTTTTGAGGGCACAGTAAAGGTACGGTTCGCATGGCATAGTCTCTCCTTCGTTCATTTCCCACAAGCCAAATTTTCACAGATTGCTTCCCATTAGGATCAGTTGCTTCAATGTCCTCTTGAGGTTGCGATATTGGAACTGACTTCCAATTCAAGTATTTGTTGCATAATGATTCAGTGCCTGGGGGTTGGTCTGACTTCGTAGATAAATCCAAAGGAACATCAAGTGGGGGTTCCTCATCAGCAGGCCAAATATTGAATAATATCACACTCCTTCCCCATTGATCAACAGGTTCAAAATCTGAACTGCCTGAAACGAAGGGAAGGAGCCATAAATCATATGGTCTTGGTACCGCATGAATATCTTGTCCATTAAATCTCAATAGTCGGCCAGCTACTGCAGGGATAGAAATCATCTGAACCTCCTTGGTTTCGTTCATTGTAGCTTTATCTTTCACGCACTCGCCAATTTCTTTTTGCCGTCCATGATATAAATCTCCTCCAGAGCTGAAGCCAGGGAATACAACTGTAGGGCCTTTCACGTCAGTCCCAACTTGCAGGTATAACACATGACCATTGATTGGATAACGATATCCACCTGCTTTAGGTTGATAAGTCAATGGATATTTAGTATAGAGTTCGTCAGAACTTGGAGCTTGATTGCCGTGTACCTTTGCCAAGTTTTCGTCCACATCAGCATGTGCCTCTACAAAGTATATGAGGCATGTGATGATTCGAGTAAGATTCATACTCTTGTTACTAAAAAAGTATGCAACAACATGAAAAAGGTCTTGCCTATGTGCCTCCACTCCTGTCTACCCCAATATTCAACATAATGCTTCTTTGATACATTGCCGCTATCATAACTGCCATCAGCATTCTCAATCTCTGTCAAAATCGCATCTAACGCCAACTCGATAGCATTTCTATCCTCTCTATTCTTGATTGGTCTACTAAAGCAGGCATGTCCCAAACCATTTTCAGCCGCTAACTCATGCAGCACTCGCCGTTGATCGGCATGAGGAAGTACATCATCCCATACTTGCAGAGGCGGTGCTGTTCTTGGCCTGACAACATTTCGGTTTGAAAGAGCTAATCCTGTAGTTAAACCTGATAGAAGAAACTTAATGATTATGATGAAGAGGAGCGTTGTGCAAACCATCGCAGTGAGGTGTGTGTATATTTATTTGTGGTCTGATATGTCTGATTGATCTGGTCATTGCGCCGCGATGATTGATGTTCATGATGTTTCCCGTTTCCTTTTACCTTTCCTGGCGCTATCCGCGCTCCCGCCATAAAAACTAAAAACAGCTCTTCCTCTCTCTATCTCTATCTCCTCTTCGCCTTCTTTCTCCTCATCTATGGAAAGGTTGGAAGTACTGTCGAGGAAAAACTGCTGTTACATTTTACATTCATAGACATGCCTCCAACAATAATAACACCTAGCTCGGGCTCAGCAGCTGCCAAACATCTCACATCTGCGGTCACAAAAAGCGAAGCTCTGTCTCTCTACCGCGAAATACTCAGAACAGCAAAAGCCTTCCATTGGTGTGACGAACAAAACATCCCTTGGAACACAAAGTTAAAAGCCGAGGCACGCAAAGAATTCGAAGCTGCCAGAGAAGAGATAGATCCACTTATCATTGCAAGAATGTTGGTTACTGGACGCGAGTGTGTGAGAGAGGTGCAGAGAAAGTTTAATGAGGCAGATAAAAAATGTTGGGAGAGGATACAAAGGGATGTGAATCGAGGTGCTGGTGGGGATGGCACGGGTGACGGTAGAGGTGGTAATTTTAGAGGATAGATGACCTTTGGTTGGGTTATTGCTCATGTAACATGCGGTTGTGGTTCGTTCTAGCACTTGGACTTTTACGATAACTTTGATTTCCTTCAAGAATCTGAGAAAAATATGAACATGACATGAACGCAAAACATTGTTCACTGATTTATTCCAAAGTTTCGAGTGCAGTCATATCTTGTATCATGGTTTTTCTGCGGAGGATAGACATGATGTTGTTCGGGTTAGATGCTACTCATGGAATGCTGATTCTAAATCTCCTAATTGGTTTAGAGCACCTCGATCTCACAACCCAAATTGATTAGGTCATTGAGCAGTCCATGCTCATTCAATGGCTCTCATAATAATGCCAGCAATGCATACATTGATAAGCCATCATAATAGTGCGACATGGAGCACAATATGACATAATAAGGTTTGAGATGAAGATTACATATCAATGATATTCATTTTAATTAGCAAAACATTACATGTTGTAAATAAACATCACTGGCATTTCAGCAACTCCAATGAGCCTGTAGATTGGTCAGTGTTGCTATCTCCCTTCTCATCAAACACCCCCAGGCAAAAACTCCCTTTTTAATTCACAAAAGGAATGCCCCCCAAGCTGCACATGAAACACTATCAACCTAACCTCAATTGGTTGGACCAGAAATGTACCATATTTAGCCTCAGAGAATACCCCAATAAAGTGTGCGTCTTAATCAAAGAAGAAGTTTCTTAACGATTCCTCTTCAAACTCTTATCAATTTCGGCATACTCCTGATACAACCTCTTCCTCCTCTTCTCCGGCAAAGGGTACTTGTACCCATAGCTAGTGTAATGCCCCGCCAACACATTAATCGAGGTGTACAAAGTCGAAAACGATGGTTTGCCTGCCACCTGTGGGAAACGCCTGTAATAAGAGACAAAGTCAATCATTTCTTTCTTAAGGTTTTTGCCAAAATCTTCCATTCGGTCCGAACCCTTGGCTAGACCGGTAGCGATGACCATGTGAGCACGCACTTTGGCGGCATCGGATTCGTAGTTGTAGGAGAGGCCCCAGTCGGAGGGGAAGGAGTATTCGGTGGTTTGGGCGGGGACTTCTACCTCGGCGAGTGCAAGGGTGGGTGTTAGGAGAGTAGTGGCTACGGCGGCGGTGGTGGTTTGGAGAAACTGACGGCGGGCGGTCTGTTCGTTCTGTAATGAAAATGGATATTGTTTACAATGTTGATGGATAGAAGCGAGTGTTAGAGAGTAAAAGTAAATGGACATGAGACATGAATGATGGATTTCACATCAAAGTTAGAGACCATTAGCTTACAGATACAGAGAAAGCTCCTACAGAACCTGCAAGAGCAGAGGCAAGAATGAATTGGGTCTTCATGGTTGCAAAAAGTTGTGGGGAGGGTATTGCCGAGTTGCAAATGGTGGATGACTCCGCTTTTGACGCGACGTTGACTGACGTTTTTGAAGTTGTCTTCGTTGACTCAAATATCTTCAAAAGGGGGGCTTGCCTCCCAAATTGCATCATCATTAGCACACGCACAAACACCATCATCAACCATCACCTCTCACCACATCACATACCATGGCGGACGGTCGTCGTCAAGCCCAGCCACCCCTGTAGGCACGACGCTCGCATTCGCTTACCACCTGTCAGAGTGGATCCGGGTTTCTAAGTCGGGTAAAGGTGAAATCTAACTAGCTAAAGTCATAAGTCATGTCTAGTTCACGGTGGGAGGCGTGTACATTACGCAGTTCATCCATCATCACCTTGGTGCAGACCACAATAACATCACTATTGGTCGCGGTTTTGGCTTCAACAGCCTACATATATCTTAAAAGAAGATGGATAAAACGCCAACTCGAAACTAGTATGCCCACAGTCTTGTGGACCCCACGGTTTATCAACTACACCTCTCAAGATGACAGCTCTAACTCTACCGACGACATAAGTCTTGATGACTTACTACGAGATGGCGACGAAACAATTAAACAGCGCAAGATGCCATCTTCGTCTATAACCAATATATTGCCCAAAATGGAACGCTTAAACGGCCCGTATGGGATGTATGCCACAGTCTATGGGCTTACCAAGGTGGTGCATGTTGGTCATCCTGTGCCTGCAAGGGAAATACTAAATGGTATGGGAAAGTGCGAAGATATCAGTAGCAAAAGAGGTTTATTTGATATGTTACCATTCTTCGTTAAAAGAAGTAATGCCCAGGGCCAAAAACAACTCCGAAGATCATCCAGCTTGATCAACATCACAGGCTCCACGAAAACACCTGCCTATGATCACTTTAAAAACTTTTCAGGTGATGGAGTCTTCACTGCCGATGGCATGGATTGGAAAGCTAAACGTGCAAGCGTATTGCATTGTCTTTTGGGGAATATTGATAAATTGGAGTGTGAAGTGAACAAGTCTGCAGATGGGCTGTTGGAAGAAATCAAGAGTTTGTGTGAAACCGGGGCAGTTGTCAATGTGGTACCATTGTTGCAGCGATGTACAATTGGTTTGATTTATAGGATTATTACGCATGACTGTGATGCATTAGATCTAAATGGTGACGAAGAGAAAGAAGTCTTTGCCAACAATATTATGCGAAGCTCTTCTCCGACAACTTCGACTGCATCATTGGATTCAATCATTGAATCGCCCTGTGTTGAAACACCTACCGGAGCAATACCGAATTCTGACAGTTTAACTGAGCAACAATGCAAACACCAGCCAAAGACAAAACGAGGCCATTCAATCAAATCTCTGCTGCCAACCTACCTTGAATCGGTCACTCAAATACGGATGATTATCCTAGCTCAATCACGATCAATATGGTGCGTTCATTCTATCTTATTATGTTCAATATATATGTGTTATTAAAAAAACTCAACTAGTAGTTGACAAGGTACCTACTACCAAGGTGGGTATACCGACTGTTTTCACCGATGTACCGTGAAGAAGAAAGAGTTATGGGTCCAATCCGAGAGTTTGCACAGCTTACTTGTAAGAATGCTAAGAAAAATAGCCCGTTGGATCTTCTGAGTAAGAAGACCAGTCACAGTAGCAGTACAACAATCAATGGAGGAGTGTCTAAGGATATGTTAGACGAGGCAATTACACTATTGTTTGCAGGACAAGATACCAGTGCTGCTACTTTATCTTGGACATTGCATTTGCTATCATTACATCCACTGAAGCAACAGAGACTTGTGGAAGAAGTCAGATCAGTATTGGAAAATAAAAACAACGAGACCGAGATGGATTTCGTATCAAAAGCAATGATAGGGAAAATGCCTTACTTGGACGCAGTCATCAAAGAGTCAATGAGACTCTATCCAGTAGCACCTTTTGTCGTACGCAAGCTGACGACAGATACAACAATTGTAAGTGAGAATCAGGGAAATGATATATCAGCAAAGACGTATGCAAATGCGGACATAGTTATCCCATCTTCAACATTTGCATGTATATGGATCTACGCACTGCATCGGAATCCAAAACTATGGCATTCACCAGAAGAATTCATCCCTGAACGATGGATAGATCCTCGATTGCGAGAGAAAGATGTTGGCCAAGATGAACCAGGTGCTTACATTCCATTTGCTATGGGACCACGAAATTGCCTGGGAAGACCAATGGCTCAGATTATTTTGCGGGTTTTGTTGGCAAGAATAATGTCTCGGTACACTGTTGTTGACCCTAGATATGAATCATTGAGCAGAAGACAGGCTAGATATGCAGAAAAAGCTACTGAAAAATTTCTGCGCAAAGATATGCAAGCTGGTTTTACGGTGTTACCATCCAATGGTTTAATGCTCAAATTCATCACAACTAGAAGGTAACAGAATCGCAAATACAACAACTTACAATAGGAGATGTTAAATTTAGTTCTGCGAAACCTAATCAAATGTTTAGTATACATCAACCCTAATGGCATTGCTAGCTTCTTTACCACAATCAGGGCATTCCTGCCATGCTTATGAAAGAAGCAATTCACCTTCACAGAGTAGTCGACTGAAGAATCACAGCGTTCAAATCTACTACTATCAATATATGGCTAAATTAACTTTCGAAAAGCATCTTTTAATTCCTTACAGAACATCTTCGGCACATATGTACATCCTTGTTTCCTCAACAGCAATTCGTGCCTTTTGTGACCACTACGCTGCATTATCTGATGTTGCCTGATCAGATCTACTTCTTCTGCGTTTTCGTGGCATTTGAACGAGTGTTGCTCGTTTGCTCTGGCTTTCGTCGTTTTGATATTTTTTATTAGTTGTTGCGCCTGAATTGGTCGCCAACTTTGATTCATTCGTGTGTATGCTGTCTTTTGGTTCCTTCTGCTTTTGATGGTTAGCGTGCTTTTCAGAATCAGGGTGTTTAGAACTGGTCTTATTAGTATTGCTGTCCAAGAGAGTACTGGTATCATCATATAGTTTTACCCACGAAGGTAAAGCAACCCTTCCTTCCAAGTGAGTCTGTGCGAAGTCTCTTAATGCAAGCATTGCTGGAAATGAGTCTTTCAATTGGTCAATTTTTGCCTCTGCATCATGAAACTGATCAAACTGTGGTTCGCTGAAAGAACTCCCTATTGGTACAGATGGCCTGTTTGGTTTGTTCTCCCGATTGCAAACTGGGGGCATGCCAAATATTGGCGCTCTTTCATAAAATGCATGGTATATAGTTGCGTTAATGAAAGTGCGGGATTGCCATTTCGTGAGACGGGAATAGAAAAAAAGAATCCCTTGGCTTACCTGCCCCACTGATCAATCTCAGCTATGGAATTTCCATATTTGTCTAATCGATCATTGCTTTTGAAGCTAGAATGATGAACTTCACACTGATTACTTGGAGATGGTAATGTTACCAACTTTTGATCATCGGGTGTATCCCAAAGGGCAAACAGGCGTGAACCTTCCATCAACAAACTATGCGAAGATGCATTGTGCCCAGCGACACCTCCACAACATTGATCCAATACATGCAGGATGCGTCCACGTTGATAACCATATGTGTCCCGTAAGCTAACTTTGTATCCACTCTTCATTCGAAACTCTGCAAGCAACTCTTGGTCGACTGCTTTAATCCACTCAATGTTCTCTGACCTTAAGACACCTCCAAAACCTATGGCCGCGCCGTCTCCGGGCCATCTAACTAAAACGCTTTTGACACTTCGTTGAGTTGATAGTTGGGCCAGTTGTACTGCAACTTCCAATGTTCTTTCTAATCTATTTGGCTTTGAATACATCCCATCAACACCTTTAGATGGACGGTACATGCGAAGAAATGCGTAGGAGGGATGATGTGGATCACGTGACATATATGGCAATGGTGGAAGGGGATTGATGGAAGTAGTTGCAATAGTAGTTGTACCGCAATCATCCCATTCTGAGTTTCCTCTTTTACTACTCTGTTTTACTTGACGATGATAAGCTAATGCGACGCCTATACAGTCATCTTTAATATCAATCGCCATAATCACACTGATTGATAATAGTTTATGAATGGATGGGCTGTATTTGAAAATGGCAGGAACTAAAAAGAAACAAATAAATCACCAACATCTTACCCCGGCTTGCCGGAATTGCCAGCCCAGCTTAAGGACCTTGCCAGTATCTGAGGGGTGGTCATACACTTCGTCAACATTGTTTAAAATTCTGATCCCAGTGCCACTCTCAGGACTCCGCGTCTGTCATCGATGGACCGCCGATCTTAATTGCAGCGAAGCGTGTATTCATCAAAAGCCTCATCTCATCACAACGAACAACGAGTCGTTGTGTAAATGAAAATATTATCAGACGGCGAAACAAGCTCCTTTGGGTCGAGCTGGGAATACCGAAGGCTGAATGTAAGAAGAACTTGTGAGAGTGAATAATGGTGCGGAGGAAGGAGAAGTGAAGAGTGAAGAAGTGAAAAGACGGTTGGCGCCAAAAATGAGAACGCTCTCTCTCTCAACTCTCAACTCTCAACCTCAACGCCCGCCCCACAAGAGACAATGAGCATCTCCCAAAACGACATTTCCATCGAACTAACACACGAAAACGACGAGCGCGGTGACTACAAAGCCTTCCGTGTCATCAATGCTAAAATCAAAGTATCAGGATCAGGCGGCCAGGATGAAGGCGCCGGCCACATCGTTGCGGTCGTGATCGACAGACAGAAGATCCCAAATGGCATGTTCTTATCTGCCATGGATGAGCATAGCGGCGATTTGCAGAAAGTTGCTGTCAACTTTTTTGAGTCTAAGTTAGGCAGGACTCGTATTCGTTTACTGTCAGAGGGTGAAGACAGAAGATATCCAATCATGTACATTGAAGAAGTTCACGTCGACGAGCGGTATAGGATCAAAGACAGTTCTGATGTCGGGACTTATGCTTTGAACAAGCTCCTGCATCATCCATATGTTACTGGTCGAAACTGCTGTATGTGCATATACATTTTGGACGGATTCGAGATGATGGAGCCACAGCTGAGAAAAAAAGTTCGGTATGATAGAGAGATGAGTGATAAAGAAAGGAAACAACTGTTGAAACCCTATCAACGTACTGATGCCAACCAGTTTCTTCGCAATGGTTTCTATCAAGATAGCACGGTTGCAACTCTAGGTGCACACTATATTGTTGCCGCTAAATCACATTGGGAGGCGCCATTAAAGTCTCATGATGAAGTTTCAAGTGTGCAATTTTATGTACCACCTCCCATGCCTGAACCTCCTTGTGGCAAGGATGCAGAGATCTTGGAATTAACAAAGACGACGTGCTCTCACCTTCGTTTCCCAAGAATGAATCAACCATCACTTCAAGACTTGACTCAAAGAGTTGACAGCATGGCGGCATTATTGGAAGAGGCAACTCGACCTGGAGTAGATGCTAATATGATGTTAGAGAGAATCCAACAGGCTCAGCGTCTCATTCAAGATGTACTTCCAACATCTTCTTCTTATAGACAACAGGTGGAAAAACTGATTCAAGAGGGCGGTGATCTATCAAGGTCTAGTGCTTTGCATGCAAGCGTTGCTTATGATAACTGTGATATTGTGTCGTGCATCCTAGAATTGGATCGATCTACTGTTAATTCAAGAGATTTTAATGACGTCACACCGCTCATGATTGCCGCAGAGTCTATGGCAGGTAAGAAAACCAATGCAGGGTATCCCAACGACCACGCGATAATTGATTTGTTGGTTGAGAATGGTGCTGATAAAGATGAAACTAATCGCCAGGGTTTGACTGCTTATGGAATGTTTGTGAAGTTACATAATGAAATGGGCAACATGATGTTTGCTATGACGGGTGGTAATATTAGTGGCGGAACAACCGGATACGAAGCATTAAAAGCTAAACTGTTGCCGTCTAGGGGACCAACTAATGCTGACTTGACAGGAGGTGACAGCGAAGACATGGGGATAATTCACTACGACTTGTGAAACAAATATGTGCTCTCTCAAAAGCCTCAACGAAGAGTATTGTATATTACGGCTCAAAATTTATAAGTTTAGTTTAATCACCGCAGTCTACATTGCATAACATTACCTGGCGTTCAATCTTAATCCATCTTTGGCGCAGGAGGTGCCTTGCCTCCCCAGAACAACGGCATTATGCCACCTACTGCAATAGACGCAGAAAAGGGTGCAATGTAAAATGCAAACAGTCCGTCAAACCCTTGCCAGACATTGTTTCCAGCAATGCTTCACCAAGATGAGCAACAACCGTAAGATTCAAGTACATGCACTATGAGAGAAGCTGAACATACTAAGGCTTACCTATTCATCACGGCTGGGCCAAAACTACGTGCAGGGTTGATACCACAGCCCGTGAACGGAATGAGAACTAAATGTGATAGCATTACTGAGAATCCAATGGGCCAAGCGGCAAGCATTCCTGATGTGGTATAAGTTCGCTTATCAACCGCAGACATCATAACGGTGCCAATGAGAAGAGCGGTTCCTAAAAATTCAAGAAGGAATGCATTTCCAATATGCACCCAGTCATTGACATGATCAGCGCCCAATCCAAAAGGTGGGTAGCCAATAGCCTCAATAACATCTCCCTCTTGATATCCTGGTTGAATAGTTACCATGTCAAGTCCCGCTGCTGGAACGAAGGAAGCTTGACTAACGCATCCCCAAACCATGGCCGAACCAAGAACTGCTCCTGCAAATTGACATGCAATGTATACAAGGCCATCAAGTACAGGGCACGCTCGCGTGATCATCAGAGCCAGAGTAACAGCAGGGTTCACGTGACCGCCACTATACGCTCCCAAATTTCCGGCAAGAACTGTGATACCAAATCCAAAGGCCATAGCGATAGGAAGTAGAATGGTAGAAGAGAAAGCAACCTCGGTTTCTCCGTTGTACTGGGCGTGGTTGGCGGACACAGCAGTACCTGTTCCGACCCAGACAAACATAGCCATGGCAAAGAACTCTGCGGCGGCACGTCTGGTAAGGTTAGGAGCGCTGTTATCAGCAACTTTTATTTCTTCTTTGGTGACAGAAGGGATATCGAACTCGGGCTCAGGCTTTTGATTTGACATTGCATTGGGAACAATATGAGAATTTATGCATTCATGCATCAGAAATGCATCAGATTCACATTTACTTCACGAATCGCTTACCTTGGCGCCTTCCATCTGATCCATCGATAGGTCAGCATCAATAACGTCTGCAGAGGCCATATTGAATAACAACGGAGTGGAATGTAAGTCGATTAGTTGATTACAGTTCGCAGATTTATGAAGACCTCCATGACTTTGCACAAGTTCAAAAATATGGCTGTCAACACGGTCAACTGTCAAATTTTCAAGGGTTCGCAATGCAGGCATTATTTCTCGCTATGTTTCTTACTTGATTTGACCTGAGTCTCACTTCAGTAGTAGAGATTACTTATCGCTCAATCAGGATGCATTCCGCTTTCGCATTTCATTGCATATTAGCAAAGATTAGCAAGCAGCCGCCGCAACAGCGCCAAAATGGGCGAGAGGAAATTTTGCTGGACTTATCTACTTCACATACCATAGCGTACATAGATAGGCAATCCACTGAATACAGGATGAGACATACCTGTGTAGATAATGATATGATGTGATACCAAGCGAATAGCTGTGATGAAAATAATGCTGAGCATGAAATGTAACAGTAATCAATAATGTAATCAACAATGAAATACGAAGCTATCTTAGATCTTCCAAAAAGCAGGGGTCAACTTGAGAAAATTGTATTCAACACATAATTTCAGTTGAGCAAATTGTACATTCGGTTCCTTATGAGTAATCACATACCCAGCATTCTTTAAACTTTCGAATAACTCCACTGTCTCAGGAAGCTTCATTCTTGCACCCAAAAATGTCATAACTGGGTGTATCTCAACAACAATTTGTTTAAGTACAACCGGGGCTTTTAACCACGAAGAATATGTTTGTAGTTCACATCCCTCACAATCAATTTTGAATACGTCAATGGTTCTTCCTACATGATCTAATTCCTTAGCTGTATCCTCTAATGTTTTGAACTTACCCCCTGTAAATGAAGAAATACCCCACTGATGATAATGTACATTTCTCGAATAATTCGTTTGCTGGGCTACCGACTGAGCAAAATCATCGAAGTCAAATACATGTATCTCACACTCCGACGATACATCTGCCAGTATTGCCGCCTCGAAACTAGCATCTCCATTACTCCCCACAGAATACACTAGACAATTGGATTTTTTGGCAGTAACACGATGTACATCGCATAACCACTTGCCTCCGTCACCTAGGCGTCCTATTCGTCTTTCTAATGGGCAAACGAATTCTGGTTCGTAATGCTGCTGGAACCAAACTGCTGGACGGGATGATGATTCTTTACCAATTGGATTGCCGCGTGTGTTTGGTTGCATGGAATGCGCTTTGGCTTTGAGCATCTGCCATTGATTAGATGGAATGTCTGTAAAGAAACCTTCGGACTCTTTCAATGCTAATTCGTATGTACTGTTTGCTTGTTGTTGCAATTCTAATAGTTTTGACGCCAAAGATGGGTCGGTTTTGAGGAAGGTGAGATCCATATTGCCAACCTTGGACGACGATGGCATGAAGATGAGATACACTACAGTTAGTGAGATGACGACGAGCAATACATTTCCCAGTTTACTGTATTGCCTGGTGCTGGGAGCGATGCTTCCAGAAGGATGTAAGTGCAGATGATTCCCTGCGCCATTCTTGAACCGAGGCCGCATCATTGGTAGGGTGTAGGGCTGTGTAGGGGGACGAGGAAGTGAGCGTTGGATTTTCGAGCGTTTATGGCTTACCTTTCACTCTTTTGAACTTGACCAAGTATTTATCACCTAACAAAATTACTA
>JALLPH010000687.1:0-15936 GCA_036939855.1 Cyclotella choctawhatcheeana
TGTACCCTTACCCTGCTCCAAACGGGTAAAGGGTAAAGGGTAAAATGAAACTAAGGACCACAGATGATTAATGTGAGCAGAAGCAGTCCAGATTGCACTTAAGTTGTGAAACTTTCATTACTTATGTTATATAATTAGGGGGTTCAGCTCAAAATCCCAGAAATTCTGTCATGAGACCAGAAAAATTCTGAGGAGCGAGCGATCAGCTTCTCTGATCAAAACCATCACGGGCCATGGTCAGGCAACACTCACAATATTTTGCTTTATTTCCAGAACCGACGCATTGGCAAAGATAGTGGACCAGCCACCAATGCTAAAGAAAAGCAATTCACAGTGACACAATTAAAATATTACCTTTCGTGTGTCACTTTGAATCGCTTTTTGACTTGCAATTGTCATGGGCCAAGTTCTATTGTTCATGAGTATCTCTTGCAGTACTTGGGACACAGAGTAGCCAGGTTTCAGCTCTCAATCAGAAGTATTTATCTAACGAGTCTGACATCAGGCAGAAATCAGAACAGACTCATAGGGAGAGCGAGAATAGAGGAGAAGGTAGCATGCATTCTCAGTTTGTAGCCGTTTAGTTGTCTTCATTTGAATGACTTGATTAATCGAAGAACTTGGTGTTCTTGTATAAGGTTGAGTTGGGCTGACCCATGGTTCTATTTGCAAACGTCCAAAATTGGTGATGGTTTGAATTCAACTATGAGGATCAGCCAAATTGAAGCTATCGTCTCCTCCGTCAGTCTCATTTTAACACCACATCCAAATGCGGTCGTCATCCTTTGACCTATGACCACCAGGAGGTCGTGTACAAACATCAGCTACCTCCGGTCTCAACAGAAAAGGTACTACGAATGTAAAGTGATGGGCAGCATGATGAATAACATCACTTGTACTACATTCTCTGTTATTGACAATAAAATTAATATGATTGGTTGTTGTCATTATATTGCATTTGTGTCCAAGTCTGGAGAGGCTTTTGAATTATGTTGCCTATATGGTCATAGCGACTTCTGCAATCGATAGCTGGGGTGAAACGAGGCCTATTCACCTCTTGGGGTTTGTTCTGAAGTTGGATATCGACAAAGTTAGGACTAATCCTAGTTACAGTTGTGAGACTATTTTGTGACGTCATAGTTAAGTAATTGCTAGCGCCGTCATTAGTTTTTTTAATGACAAGACAACCACAAGCCCTAAGACCATCAGACCATCACGAAGGTCGCAGTCACTAGCCAACTCACTGGGCTAGTGACTGCTACAATCGCAATTGCTCTAGCAATAAGCCCGCCCAATCAGGGGGGACACATTTATGAAGTCAAATGTACTGTATCAGTATCAGAGCAGCCATAATCATAATATCATCAGATATCATTTTGACTGTTTTGCATCCAGGTACAGTGGTCAGCAATATACACAACAATAAATCTCGGGTGGTAAACAAAGTTTTGGCCAACCTCTGTTGATGTTAAGGTTGTTTGTTGTTGGCAAATAGCACGGCTGCTTCATCAGCGAAGAAGGGTTGATACCCCAGCAACATAAATGGTCTGAGGGAAAGGTTCATCAAATTCAAATTGGAGGAATAAACAAGTTTTGGTGAATTGAGAATCAGAAAAATCAAACTCCACCAATTTTGGTTGGCCCACTGTAATAATTGGCTGCTACTGCTAGTAACCTTTGTAAAATTGTAAACCGCACCCCGACTAAGTTGTATAAATAAAGCAAAAATACTATACATAAACACCTATTAAATCAGTGATATCATGTTGGTCTGATTTCACTCATAATAAAGTTATCATTAATAATTTTGTTGCTCATTTTTTTTGTTCACATGAATCGTTGTTATTATTAGCAACAGTGGTGTTGATGGGACCGATTCCCTCTGTCACTATTATCAGAGACCCTGCTGGTCGATATGTACCTGTAGATAGGTACCACACCCAATCAGCATCATCACAAACTCTCAACTCATCCTAACTCCTCGAATTAAAGGACATGCAATCATCTCTAGAGATTTTGAAAGCATGTATCTAGATATCCAACAAGAAGCAAGAGAAATAAATGAATCTCTCCCCTCACCCTTCCTTTCTGTCACACAAAAATTGAGATGTGAAGGTGTTGCGAAGTCTGGTCTCAAGAGCAGAGTCTACTCGGTGATTTAGCTTTTTACAGTTTTTCTCTTTTTCAGGAGCTGCCCTGTGACACCCCAAATCTGATCGTAGAACCTACTTTTCACTTCCAATAGCATTTCTGTTGACCCTGGCGCGCACCTCAACTCAACTCACATCTGCCGCACCAGACCCAATTTCAATTACAGGAATTGGATTGATTTATTGCCATTGCAGCGTTGGCCACTGCATTATTATTCCACCTCCCGCAATTGTTGCCACCTCTTCTATCGCCGCCGCCGCCGTTTGTTACTGTTGCAGCCATCGCCATCACCTCTGCCACACGTCCGACGCCTCTGCAGCACATCTACCGCCGCTGCATCCACCGCCGTTTTGTTGCTGTTGCTCCATCGCCTCTGCCGCAAAGCCAACGCCTCCGCATCTCATCCGTCGCAGTCATCGCAGTCGCTTTTGTCTCCGTTTGTCGCCTACGCTGCCATCGCTACGCTGCTGTCGCTTACGCCACACATCCAACACGTCCACAAAAATGGCAAAATCAGTTAAATCACCATCGCGGAAAAGGAAATCAAAGAAATCCCCAGTCCGCCCCACCCCGCCGTCGCGTACATTGCCTTCGCGTGCGGCTCATCCTCGCGTGGACGTCTGTAGCAACAAAGGCGGTGATGTTCCTGTCCCGATGGATACTGTACTAGAAAATCTGGATATGGATGATGCGGGGGTTGTTGTTGAACCTATCCAAGCGCCTCCAATGTCTGCATCTAAGCGCGATAGACAGGAACTGCTGGCGGACATTGCGGCCACTATTCATGAGCACGAGTCACCTGGCAGGGATCCTGCTCAAGCCGAGACGGCCAGGAATTTGTATTCAGCAATTTACCTGAACAATCAAGATCCCGAAGCCATGAACGAATTCAATGCTATGGCTATTAACAACTCCATTAATGCCACTCTCGCAGGATATTCCTCCAGGCTCAGCTCTCCTATTCACGGAGGTACTGTTCGTGTTGCTGCCTGTGAGTACTGCAATTGTTTACCCTCTTTTCAGAATTGCATTTGTGTCTCTTCACATCAAACATCTAAACTCACCCCTTTTTTATTTATATTAGATAACAATGTAGTTAATGATGATAATGTCAATAATCTGTCTCAAGACTTGGACGACGAGTTATCTGTTGAAGATAATTACATTTCCGACGAAGAAATAGATGAAGCAATCCTGGACATCCTTGAAAACGATCTTGCAGCGGAGGAACTAGGCCCAGAATGTTCAGTCCTTCGGTCTCCTAAGCGCAAGGCTGTGTCTCGGAACTCACTTCTTGCTCAATCACCTGTCAGACACGAATTAATTAGCTGTGTGATGGGTGATCCCATTGAACTTGACGCCTTCTCTACCACTGATGTCATGCAACGAGATGGTCATGACGGCTACCGTGCCGTTGCAAAAGGCTTGTCAGTTGTATTATCCAAGCAGCTTGAAACTGATTCCAACCTAAAAGATGAGCTTCATGAGTCACCTTCAGGGTCTATAATCTTTCGCTACGAGTTGTCCGAGTTCATTAGTTCCAATCTGCATAGGCTTATTGATTCGAATGATTCTATATTTTTGGATGAATATGGTAGGCCTGATACTACATTTCACATGAAATTTGATGGATCAGGCAATGCAGTTTTTGTTGGGAAGGATGAGTTTGGGCGTCCAACAACCGCCATGGATGTTATTTTGCGCCGGATATATCAGTAAGACTATGTTCACTAGTCTTCACTTTTCACTTTCATGTCCTGATGCCCTTCTAACAATATTATATCCGTCAGTACATCCATCAATGCCACTGCCGATTCTGATGCCCCAGTAACAAGTGACCTTTGGATGGATTTCAAGTCTACACTTCCTTGGATATCGTTAAAATACGGCGTCACCATCATCTGTTATAACCCCACCAGTTCATTGGTACAGTCAACCCATGTTTATCACTATCGTAATGACGGCCGTGTGCAGACATTCTCCTTTGAGGGTTACCGACCTCCCTTTTCTGATGCAATTTGTCTCCGTTGCAATGGTTCTTCCAATTACGACTACCTAAACCTCAAGACCTCCTTCACAGATTGGTCCAATACACCCATTCCGACGCCAGACTTTGTACCTGGATTGGATCCCATCAATATTGATGAAATGAAGACACCTGATGCCACAGCAACTGCTCCTCCTAAAACTGATGGCATTAGGGACATCGATATGCCACCTTCTGTAGCTGACGACATTGCAGATAGATCTCCCATTGAAATGAACGAATTTTTCATATCCAAAGAGTTAGACAATGGAGAGTGGTTGTACACTCTTAAATCTGACGGCAAATATGATGAATGCAAGCTTACTCGCCAGCAGTTTGACGAACTCGTTATTGTGCATTTGCCGTTCATTGGTGATCTTACAAGTCTACCTGAAATGTACCCTGTACAGTATTTGCAATGGCGTGACAATCCATGGTCATGCAGAGGCGTCTCAACATCGGTTGGGAGTAGTAAGAACTATTCATGTTGATGGTGATGAGGCTCATCGAGGATCTACTCCGCTAAAGATTGCTCTTGGTGGTGCTGGTAGTGTGAAAGCATTTAATCTTGCTGGATCTACTGATTGTGCCGTTCTCCATTTTGATGGTTCAAGGTCCATTATGAAGACAAATGCAGTGCTTAAGGAAGGCGTAACATTTCAAGTTTGGCCTCTACTTCTTGACGGTCAATTTGCTTTGATGCACCGTGATCCATCCCTGCGTAGACACATCAGTCCCATTAATCTCATGGAATTCCACTCGGCACTAACATCTTTCAAGGATATGTTACCCTACGTCAAGAGTTTCTTCGATGCGCAGAATATACTTTGCAAGAAATCCTTCAAGCCTCTTGCTGTATGTATGGATTGTGCCAAGGGAATCCAAACGCTTTTCCTTGTTGCTTTGTGTGATCCAGGAAAAGAGCCCGTAACAAGAATGCAATACAATAATCTCATTCTGTGTCTGTGTGGTTATTATGAGGATTGTGAATTTGACAGGAGCCGTCTTGGCACTCATTTTCCAATGATTCGACGATGTCTACCAACATTCTTAATAGTTTGTCGGCCACATGTGGTTCGTGCTGGACGTGGATGGATTACATCCAAAGATAGAGACTCGTCAGTGAAATCACAGGTTCGCATGTTCAAAATCATGATCATGCAGCTTCTAAATGGAGGTACCAGTTCCATGACTTGCGCCGAGACAATTGTGCTGACGGGTATGATAATTCATATCACATCTCAGCCACACATAAAAGCACATAGGCTTGATCTGACAACTAAGTGCACTACTGCGCCAAGATCAATGCAAAGAAAACTTGAAAAGAGAGTATGTGACTTCTTCTTAACTTCGTTATCCAAAATCAAAGAATTACTCTCCAAGCATTTCAAAGAGGTGATAGAGGCGGATGGTTTGACAAGAAAGATGCGCGGAGGATGGATTGGCACTGCTCTCTCAAAATATGTTGCATCAGAAGCTATGAAGGCTAATCTAGAAATGACTATGACTTTCTGTGAAGATCACTGTGGCAAGGATGAAGCACTACACACTGTCGTTTGCCTCGGAGCTCTGCCATCTACACCAAAGAGAGGGGAATATCCCACTTATGCTCATTTCGTTTCTCCAAGGAAAGCAAAGACCATTGGAAAGATCCGCCATTTGGTCTCAACCAAGTCAATTCGTGATAGTCCCACTGACGTTGTCCTGATTCCCAACCCAGCCTATGCTCCTACAGTTGGCAAATATGTGTCTGACACTTGGTCACCTGTCATTGCATCTATCAACAGCTGTTTGCGGCACATTATATACTTCGAGATGGGGGCCGTTGTTGACAACTCCAACACTGTAAGCGAATCATACTTCAAACATTCGTGGAGCAATCCATCTGATCTGTTCTTTTGTCGTGAGATTGGCCTTTACATTCAACGCTATGAAACCTTGACTAACCAGGCCAACCGTAGATTCATCAGAGATTTGGAATCACTGAGGCGTCATGCCAGTACATCTCAGTACCAACGCAAGATTGATGAGTCAAACACTACTGATCACCAATATAATCAAGCTGAGATGCAGATGATGGAAGAGGATGTAGAGGAAATTGGATGGTCCAGAGGTGATGACAGAAGACACAAGGCTGGGAAATTAGCTGAAACCCTGAGCAAACTATTGGCAGGTGTTGAAAACATTGCACCAACAGATCGTCGAAAGCAGTATAACTACATCAAGAATCATTTAGAAACAGACTCACGCCACATTGATGCCATGTCATTGACGGTTTTTGACAGATGGATGAACCGTCAGACTATGAGCCCTCAGTTTATGAAGGATACTGAATTAGTTGACTCTCTGGAATCTCTGGTAGAGGGGTTACGTTCCAAGATGGCTGACACTGCCAAGAGAATTGGTGATATCAGAGCTGTGTCCACAATTTCGGATGGAAATGAGTTGGGATATGACAGTGTATTAGGCATGCTGAGAAAGTATCGATCTGATTGGAATCTATTGCTGCATGACGCCGAGATGCGCTGTGCCCCCAAGGAAATCCAGAAGCGTGTTCATGATTTCTCTGTCCAAGTGATGAAGTACGATGATGAAAGGGATGAGCCAGCCACTTTGGCCCACACTGACATTGCAAGGCTGAAGTTGAATGATTCTCAGATGAAGGGTGAACTTCTTACTAGTCACATTTCTGGTACAACTCTTTCCCAAGGAAGAGTATTGGTCGGTAGTTCCTCTTCAACAAGCGAAAGACCACCCGTTGTATTCAGTCTGTATTCAGCAACCCTACGAACTGTCCAAACTGATGTGATGCGTACTGTTCGTGCAAGTGTGCCCAAGGAAATCTTAGCCAAAGATGGGGATACGAAGGAGTCCTTGGCTGAGCGTCAGTTGAAATGTAGATGGCTGGATGAGATACACAAGCATGGCCGGGGGAATACATTGCTTAACGGTAATCCGGCAAACAAGACTCCTTTGAGAAGAATTGTGGCTGTAATGAGTGATAGGCCTAGGAAGATTGAGGACCTTAATGCTAGGGATAATGGCAGGTCTGTGGTCACCATGCCCTGTTACATATGTCCTGAACAGCCAGTGGTGTTTTGGTCTAGTAGGCCCATGAAGCAGATAGAATTGGCGTTTGTGATGGAGTGTTGGTTGAAAGCTTGGCCTTGGCTTACAAGTGATAGCAGGAGGAATCCACCAAATTGGATGCAATATGTGGTTTATAATGATGTACAAGAGGTACATATGGGTATGCACCGCGACAATAGTAAAAGGCGGGCGTTGGATAGGATGAGGTCAGGGCAGGTTCCATTTGATGATAATGAGATGTATGCGGGAGTTAGGAATTCACAGGCACGTGGTAGCAACGTAATTGTGTACACTATGTGTGACAGTCCAATGGAAATGATATTTGCTTATCCCAATCCAGAGTATGAAGTGACCCAAGATATCAAGAATTACATCCGTCATCCATGCTTCTCTTTTAAGTTGGGTGATGGTTACTTATGTGTATTGGATCCGATCGATGATTTGCTTATGTTGCATGGAGTTGTGTGGGAGGACCTTGAGTTAGTTGGAGTCACTGCAAAGGACGGAGTTAAATACAGAAACAGGGTTGCTTTTGTAATGCGCAGGTGTGAGAACATGAAAGATTTCTACACAGATACATCAACAATAAGGCTGGACGCTGAGATGATGAAGGCAATGGAAACCAGTACTGCTAACAATAACATCAAGGAGGGAATGGGTAGAGGTATTGATGAATAATGATGAGTGTTACATTTAATATTAATAAGTGTGAATATGTTATCTGTGAGACAAAGGAGTGGTGCGGCTACAGTACATGTAAAATACAGTTACAGGAGGTAAATTCATTTGTACAGGAGGTGATACCATTTTTTACAGGAGATGAAATAAATAATGATCTGTGCTGTTAAAGGTACTTTATTCTTGATAATTCATAGGGCGTTGTACTCCATCTCCTGTAACTGCAAACAAAACTGCCGTCATTTTGATGCAGTTGGTCATACATAGGAATTAAAACAGATTTCAGCTCCTGAATGACCAAAAACTGTAAAATGTTGCATCACTCTACTCGGAATATTCGGAGAGAAGACTCGTGACTATGGAGGGCGCGCCCTCCGAATCTTTTGAATCTCGTCGTATCTCATCGATTTTTATTTGGGGGCGTTAACGCCATAAAAAATTGCCCTCTTTACTACTTTTTCTCTCCTTGTCTTCTCAGGTCTTCTCCGAGGAGATGCCGACTTGGTGCTGCGAATCTGCGAATAACTTTTTTACGTTGGGGTGAGAGAGAGCGATGGAAAGAGAGGCCATCCACCCAAATTCACCAACAAAATATGCAAAATGCACTTCGATTGAGTTGACAGTAGCTCTCATTAATTAGCAAAAGGATTCGTCATGGGGCTAGCAACTTTCTATGCTTCACTTCGTGCAGTGGGTACTGGTAAATACGGATGGAGATGTTGTTTCCCCTCAGATGAACATTGCAATGAATGTTTTTCTCACCCGCTGCTTCACATTTCTGATCCTATTTCAAGCCGCGACCATGGCATTCGTCGGATTCTATATGCACAGGAAAAACTTTGTAACACCTTCGGGTAAAAAGATGCTGGCCCTCTTGTCGCAACAGGTTACAATACCTGCTTTTCTATTCGCAAAGATTATTTTTTGTCCAAGAGACAAGTTTCATTTGGACCCAGATGCAGTCCCAGTAGAAGATTACGTCGTATGCCCTTCTGTTGCAAACCGTCTCAATGATGTATGGATATTGCTGATATGGCCCTTCTTTGTTGTGCCATGTGGGCTTCTGACGGGATATATTGCGGCGAGAATGACTGACACACCCAAATCACAGATAAGGAGCTGTTTAGTGTCATGTGCATTTGGCAACAGCACGGGATTGGCCATAACATTATTGACAGTAATTCATGACCAGTTCAGGGCAACATCCGAGCTGGGCAGTGTCGATTCGACAGCTTTCCTCAGTATTTACCTACTGCTCTACCCTGTCCTTCAATGGGGAGTGGGGGGTTGGCTTATGGCCCCGCCTGAGAAGGAAGAAGAGGATCAGGATATTGACCAGTCGGAGAAACAGTTGACAGAAAGTGTAAGGTTGAAGAATGTGATCAATGATAATGAATTGCCCTCGTTTAATGGTGGTGAGCATGCAGTGACTCCAGAAAAACATGGTCCCGGCCATAATGATCATGGCCTTGCGCAATCTTTCCATCTTCCCCATCTTTTAAATGACGATCATTTTAAGTCCATATCTGCATCTAATCAGGCAGGGGAAGAAGAATTCGGCGGGGTTACTCCAGTTCGAATCCTTTTTGGAAACAATGACGAAGAGCATCGACGTTTCTTGTCTACTGGACGTGTCAGTTCCTCTCAAAGTGGCCTAGCAACATTAATAAAAGAACTGTCATTTGTTGACCTTTGCGTCGAGCGTAAACGTCGAAGTCTGACAAGAAGCACGACTCCTCCTTCAGATGATTCCTATAATGCTCAATTGGCACCACCATCCGTTCATGAAGACACTCCACTGATTGAGATCAGTGATTATTCGTGTACTGGATTTGACGAACATATTGAGCATATTGAAAGTTTGGCGCCCGATGAAGTGAAGACAATTCAAGAGTCAGATCTCACTCCACTTACAGAGACCCTCCATCGTGTGATGTCAAAAGTACTTCAACCGTGAGTGCAAAAGCGAATTGATTTCTTTGGCGGTGCATATTTTTTTTGCTAACGAATATGATTTCATCATCATAAAGCCCTGTAATTGCTGCTTTAACAGGCTTGTTCATCGCTAGTTTTCCTCAACTTAGAGGCGTGCTGGTTAGCATTTGGGCTAGTTCTAGCGAACCAGCTCCTTTGCAATGGATGTTTGATGGGATACATGCTGTAAGTTTTGTACACCTCAGTCCCTTTGTTAAAACACTTAACTTTTTATTCTCTCTACTTAAATAGGTCGGCCAAGCAGCTGTCCCCATCAACATGACAATACTTGGAATCAACCTCTCCTCGACGTCTCAGAACAAGAAATCATTGGATGACGAAAGCAAAATGCTTCCCAATCAAACAATGATAGCATTGATATTAGGGAAGATGATTGTGATGCCATTCATTGGAATTTCCGCGACGTGGTTTCTTCAGCGATACATCCTAGATTTGCCTGACGGTATTGACAGCGCATGTTATCTTGTCATGATGATAGTTTTCATCACCCCAACAGCCAATAACGTTATGGTCATGGTTGAACTCAGTGGAAGTTCTTCAAAAGAAGGAATGGCACGGCTGATAGGTTATCAGTATTTAGTTTCTCCTGTTGTTCTAAGGTGAGACAGTGTCCTTGCTTTTACGCTCTTTCGTTGCATGGCACATAATATACTTATCTAATGTTTTACTTCTTCGACAGTCTCGTTCTATCTCAAGTGGTGACATTAGCGTCATGTCATTTTGACAAACATGGGGATACTTGTTCTTCATAATTTTCTGAAATAAATATATGTAAAGAAGTTAAGATAGTTCACTCTAGATAGAAAAGAAGTGCATTGACTTGCTCTTGCTCTCTTGACTTACGGCATATTTGTGCTTTTTTTGGTGTTTTGATTGTTCAGCAGCCTCCTTCAATTCAACCGCAAGTGGTAACACTTACTTCGCACCAGGCGATGACACAGGGATACAATTATTTGTGCGAGCGTTATTAGTCTGTCTTTTAATTCATAGAATGTGAGTGATCAGAACGAGATTACATATGCAGCGAATCATAGTTCACTCTATAGATGCTGTTCAAGCAAAAATATAAGCGCCATGCAACATCATTATTTTTGTAACTATACTATGAATATATAACAAACAGTTCCTACACTGGGGATTGCCCCAACTAGGAGCAAATAAACGACAGCAAAGTATTTCGACAGAATACTTTTCACAAAGTCAGTTGCCCTTGAAACTTTGTAGAGACAAATGTATGAATTTCATTATGCAAACGGGTCTTCTTCATTTTTGATTGGAGCAAACATACAATCAACCTTGATACGAGCCTTTTTGGCATTAGTGACAGGTAGGTCATCATCATGACGATGCTTGATTGAGCGCATCTTGAGTTTGATGGGAGTTATAATGGCAGGGGTCTCATCATCGGACTTGGGACTGCCAGCCATCGCTGCCCTTGGAGACGTTTGGGGATAGGCAGGAAATGACAATAAAACCTCATCATTGAGAGGAGCACCAACATTCGAATGTAGGTCAAGAATGCGCTGATTTATAGCCGGAGGCTTGGAATGGAATAGGGACCTTCCTGACTGGAGTTGCGAATCTAGTGAACCAGGCGATAGCTCGTTGAACTTCGTCGGAAGTATGGGCGGTGGCGAACACAAGATCGACTTCCTGCCATCTTCTTCATAGGTCGTCTCGGGTGACGAGTAGCATTGACGATCATCGTCTATTGATTTATTGGGTTTGAAATACGGTGTGAATGAGGACATTTTATTATCAGCGTTTACGTTGTTCTTGCTTGTGTGTTTCGATTCGTCTTCATTGTGAGGACATGAACATGAGCCCTTCATAATTTTCGAGCAGGATTTGTTCAAGTCGGCGACCGTCAGTAATTCCTCGGCATTGTTGACTCCTCGATTGTTTTCTTGATAGGTCTTTAGGGGATCACCACAATCAAGAGGGTTTTCTGTTGTCTGTTTTCTTTTTAATCGTTGTGGCGTTGGGCGGGTTTCAGAGAGACGATGTTGTTGTAATATTCGGGAGATGCCGCTGTCTTTCCGCTCCTCACTATTTAGGTAGTACAGCTGTCTCCCCTACAGGGGGTAAACAAGCTCTCTCACCGCGCACCACGTGAGTTGCATGCGCACGGGATAAGGAATCAGAAGAAGAATCTCTCTAAAATCAAAGAATCTGTTTAACCCTAATGAAATTATTTATAACTCTACTTATTTTATGTCTAGCTTTCTTTCGCTTGCTACAACTTTCTGTCCTAATTTCTTGTTATTTCTCTTGTTCTCTCAACTTTATTACTCAACGGAACTCAAACACATTGACAGCTGTCGTGCAGCTGGCAACCTGTCAGAAAGAGGAAAGAATATCAGGAAAAGGAAAAACTAAAATAGACTAAAATGGAAATTTCTGCCCCCCCTCCCCCCCAACGATAGAAGTGCTCACAAACTACTAAAACTGTAATACATGAGATGCAGAGGCTAAACAAGGCTAAACTCCATCAGTTCCAGTGGAAGCTATTGCCGGTTCCACATGGCTGAATTCTCGATAAAATAAATCCAAGGGCAATCTCTCCATGTTGCTCCTCCGCTCTAAAACTAAAAAGAAATGTCAACTATCAGCGCAACGTAACGGTGTCATGGTGATAATGTTGAGGAGGGGGTAGTTTGAGTTTCTACAAGGATGAAGATGCCTGGACAATATTGTCTATATTCATACGAACTGATAAGAGCAGATGAAATGTGATGCAATAAGTAGATGATAGATGATAAAATAAAAGCAAAGATTGAATCTATGGAGATGCTCTATTTGTGTATTCCTGCGGTAAGGCAATAATGTGTGTGATTAATTTCATATCCCATTATGAAAAAGGTGTGAGACAAAAAGTCACACCTTTTTCAGCACTTTATTGCTCTTTAAAAGGTGTGACTTTTTGTCACTGTCACACACCTTATTCCTATGTCCTATGTGACGTAGGTAATTAATGCCAAAATTGAAAAAGGGATAGATCAAGTGTGAGAAATTTGTCAACTTCAGAAAAATATTGGTTCGTTGATCATTCTGAGAAAGAAATTCGAATCTTTGAGAAAAAATCAATGATTGGCATCAGTTTGTAATGGAACATACCTGTTCTTCTTCCCGAGGTCCCACGGAGCTCGATCTCGATCACACCTTTTGATCTGTGTATTAGAAACATAGCAGTAGATAAGGTGTGACTTTTTGACACACTTTTTAAAAGTAGTGGGTTGTCAGGAACAAGAAAGAAAAACTCTTTAAATGAAAGGTCAGTACCCACCCTCAGGCGCCAAGGCTAGTACTAGTACTTATTGTTATTGGGCGGAGGATGGACTGCGCCCCAAAATGGCAACTGCTAGCCTCCGATGTCTTCACCACGCTGGCGATGGCGTGCGTGTAAGACTTGCAATATGAATGCTTGTGAAGGTAAGGTGTATGACCACGCGATATAATCCACCTACTTAACAAATGATATCAAACATAACTGCACAATCTATGAGTTCCTACATATAAATGCAGTGCAGACCCCCAGCCAAAATCATCAAAATTTTGGGGTGATGCGCGGTCAAAAATCAAGAAAAAAAAGGCCGAATTGTCAACCAATCCATTGCCATAAGTTGGTTTTCTGGACGAATTTGGCCAATCAATACAGCCAAACCTTCTCCAGGCACTAAAATTAACAAGCCGGATATGTATTGTATTCAGTTATTAATCTCTATCATACGTTTTCACTCTCAGCTACTAGTAACACTAACTAAGGTTGTGAGATTCTTCTCGAAGGGTTTATTTAAGTCTGAACAATCAATATATTACGCACCTAATAGTTCATTTTGATGGCTAATGCCATAAAATTGAAGTGGTTCGCTTGTTTGACGATGTTTTACTGCCATCGCATTGATCAATTTGTCTTAGCTTTTACTTGATGGATATGGGATATGGATAGCGCAATTTTCGTTCCCACCCAACACGCAGCCCCAAATGGTAAATTACATTTTATTGCTATTTCACTGCTATTACTACCTTTGTGCTAGATTTATGGCTTAAATAATGTAGTAAGATTTTTTGAATTCGCACGGGTTCTCAAAAAACGCGCATTTCTTTCTTTGGAATGAAAAAACCTGAACCCCTGTTCCCAAAAAAAATCACGTTTTGGGCCAACGACCAACCAACGGTTATTTTTGAATGCACACTACGCTCATTTTGCCCTCGCATTATTATTCTCGCCACAATCCATCAACATTAACGGCGAAACAACATTAGACCATGGTAGAAATGAACCTCCTCTCCTTATCCATACAAACAACCACCTCAAAATTCGTCCAATGAGCGATGTGCGGCCGCCCCTATTAATCACGGTGCTCAGTGCGCATGGCGCTGGGATTGAACGGCAGCAACAACATCACCCGAGGCAGCTCTGCGGTATCAACTGACTATCATGCAACAATCAACCTCCTTTGGTCCGTTACTATTACCTGGGGACGCAAAAGGTAGCTGCCGCAATACTGGTGGGAGGCAGCTTGAGCTTGAGGGGAGGGATTGGGGACAAGGTGAGTTTAGTTTTATTTAAGTCTGAAAATTGTAACTCCGTGGCAGCTCTCACACATTCAGTTTCTATTTGAGCCATCAGACAACGCGGCAATGTGGTCAGAAAAATCGCTGCAATAACAAGCCGCTGACCCTCATCAGTGAGTCAACAATGCAACAGAAACAAAAAAGGTGAGTATTGTGATTTTTCCTAGTATTGATGTTTTGGTGTTCCATCCATTTTAGTGTTTTTGGCGCGCTATCATGCATACGTCTGAAAATTGAAACTCTGTCACTGCTCTCACATATTTGGTTTCTATTTGAGCCAACAGACATCAGACAACGCCGCACTGTGACTGTGGTCAGACGAATTCCTGCAATAACAAGCCGCTGATCCTCAGTCAACAGCATTGTGATTTTTCCTAATATTGGTGTTTTGGTGTTCCGTTTTAGTGTTTTGGTGCTATCATGCAAAAATCAACCCCCTTTGGCCTGCCCTGTCTATCATACGTTCAACGCAAAAGATAGCTGCCACAACATTGGTCGGAGGCAGCTTGAGGGAGGGGTTGGGACAAGGTGAGTTTAGTTTTATTCGCGTCTAAAAATTGAAACTCTGTCGCAGCTCTCACACATTTGGTTTCTATTTGAGCCATCAGATAACGCGGCACAATAACAAGCCGCCGCCCCCAGTCAACATAATGCAACAGAATAAACTAGGTGAGTATTTTGATTTTTCTAGTATGAGTTGGTGTTTTTTGTGTTCCATCTATGCTTAGTGTCTTGGTGTTTCCTTCACTTCATTTTCTTTGCATGACTGAGTTTTGCCATCACTAATTTGGTGTTGTGGTGTTTCGCTACGGATGTTTGCTGTTTTGTTGAAATTAATGTTTATGGTATTGGTGTTATTCATTTAATGCCAATCTGCAGACAGTTGGAATTAGATTCAGGGTTTTGGTATTTTGGTGTTTCCTTCATTTTTATTTTTAATTGCTTGACTGTCACCACCACTGATTTTGTTTGGTGTTTGTTATGCAATGTTGTTTGTTTTCCTATATTGTTGTCTTGGGTTCCTTCATTTAGTGTTATGGTTTTTCCTATTATCTTCATTGCATGACTGCTTGCCATCACTACTTTGGTGTTTATGTGTTTGCTACAAATTTTTGTTTTTTGGCTGAAATTAATTTTCATGTTTTGCGGTGTTATTCATTAGATGCCAACATCTGCAGCTATATCTGTGGCCATCATCATTTTTGGTGTTTTTGTATACTTTACAATCATGGTGTTTTTGCGTGTATTAGAATGAGAATCTTTGTGGCCATTTGTTTCAATTGCATAGTGTGGAATCAGCCATCAAACAGTACAAACTCACACAATCTTGGCGTGGATAGTGGAGAAGTGCAAAGCCAACTTTGACCCCACCCGCACCTCAAAAACACGTTGTGGTGACCAATTTAGGGCCCATATAC
>JALLPH010000688.1:0-20167 GCA_036939855.1 Cyclotella choctawhatcheeana
GGCCGTGCTGCTCGACGCCGCAATGATGAACAAGCCCCAGCATCGAGAGCAGGTCGTGGCTCTGCCCCTGCTCGTGGGAATGGCCGTCACGGAAGGGGGGGGGGAAGAGGGCCTTCTCACCGTCACCGTGATGAATCAATCGACACTCGACGATATAATCTAGACCCCAATTTAGCGGGGCAATCTACCAGCGAAGTCTTGGCAGCAAGGGCCGATAATTCTTCCAACCTACAACAATTCGACGTCAAGCATCAGATGTATACCTTGCTGAACACCAATCGCTCTGCTTCGAATCCAAACTCCCTCACCGCCGAAGAGATTAAAAGTTTGTATAAGAACCTTTTTGCCTCGAGAGTAGCAATTATTGATACTGTTGCATCTGAAGCCAACAAAGCGGCTTTGAGGAGGGAGATGGAGGCTCCGTTGAATGCCAATCCACGCAGTAAGCCGGGGAAATACGAATATGTGATAAAGCTGGTCAATATTTGGATGGTGATGAAGGATATGCTGGATGATGGGATTGATTCATTTTTGAATCAACGTCGGTCACGAACAAACTCTACTGCTGTACATCTCGGAGTTTATGTGGAGAAAATGGAGACATTTGAGGGCATAGCTGCCGAGTCTGTTGAAACAAATAGGCAACGAGCAATGTCAATGAAATCGGAGCGTATGCCTCCTGGAGAGCTGGAGAGAAAGTATCTGGATCCAGGCGTGAGGTTGGATTCAGTACAATATCCCTGTTGCCCGAATCCAAACTGTACTCATGAATTGATTGACGGGCCGCCCTCCAATAACGACGCCGACCGATTGAACGAGGAAGATGTTGTGGCTCATGTTGCACTATGTCGTGAGGTATCTGCTTGGATGGCAGGAAATGGACCACAGCCAACTGACCCCGAAACTGGTGAGCTCTTGACAAAACATCCCAAAACACCAACTCAAAGGGATAAGTTTATCAGATGCCACTGCCACCAAAAGAAGGCAAACATACGCACTGGGGATCAATGTCCTGTTTCATGCAAGTACAAGGGTGTGAACTATCCAGTTGGCAGTTGCCCTATCTGCAAATGCAACTGCAAGCTCTTCATCAAAATGAAAGATTACCTTCCAATGGTCATAGCAAATAGTCAACCACCCCCTAAGTCTAGCCGTGACACTCAAAGAGATGCTACCGTCTACCTCAACAACTCTCTAAGTGTCAATCGTATCCAACAGGAAGCCTCTGCGCAATTCTACAACCAGCAAATTGCTGCAGGTCAACTTGCTGCAGATTCAAACATTGCAAGTCACGTGAGGAACCAAGGGCATCTAGCTGGTGCCCTCCATATGGTCGCGAATCGTCCAAATCAAGATGTCCTTCAGCTCTTGAGAAAGCAAGTAGAGGCTACGCAGCATCCCTCAGGTCCCACATTCACGAACGTAGGCGACATGAGAACCTATGGTAGACGTTCATCTGCTGATGACCGAGTACGCAACAATGGGCTTGAAGTGAATGGATTATTTGAAGGAATGGATGAAGAGGAGCAAGTCGAAATTGCTATGGTTAGAAGCACAACCACGGCAACACAGGAAAATGCAACCCGTGAAACTGAGGATGAACAGTTGAAGAGAGCCATTGAAGAGAGCAAGAAGACAGGAGGTACCAAGGTAAGTCTACATTCTATCGTAATTCATGTTGTTTTGGCAAAGCACTCATTCTCTCTATCTCGTAAGACTTCTGGTATGTCAGAAGATGAATTGCTAGAAGCAGAAATGACAGATGAAGAGCGTTTGCAGACTGCACTTGCTCTAAGTGCGTCAATTTTGCAACGCTCGGCATCTGCTCCACCTCCTTCTATGCTCATCGGTTCTGTTCCCGAAGTAGGGAGATCACTCACCCCTCCTCCACCAACGACAACCCCTGAGCTTGTTTCTAGGACTCGCTCTGCAGCCTTTAAGAGACGCCAAAAGACTGATAAGTCCAACAAAAAATTACGCAAATCATTGACTAAAGTTGCAAAGGCATTGTCAAACCCAAAAGATGAAGCTGTAGTGAATGCATTGAATGCGGTTGCCGATGAACCAACTCCGGCTCGTTTGGATGAGTGTCTTGATTTCATGGAGGAGTTGGAAGATTAGAACTAGTACTAGTATTACATATTCTTGAGCACAAGGGAAGACAAATACATGTTTATATAACAAATTCAGTGACTAATCAACACTAAATCATCTATTTTATCTCTGTGATTTACATCTGTGTGATTTACACCTGTGTGATTTACATCTGTGTCGCTTCACTCTGCACTCTTATCTCTTATCTTCTGCAAAAATGAAACATCTACGCTTCACTCTGTACTCTTATCTTCTGCAAAAATGAAACATCTACGCTTCACTCTGCACTCTTATCTTCTGCAAAAATGAAACATCTACGCTTCACTCTGCACTCTTATCTTCTGCAAAAATGAAACATGTGTGATTTACATCTGTGTGATTTACATCTGTAAGATAATGTCTGTCAGACAAGTCTAGGTTGAATATTAGGATTACACTCAAACTAAGTATTAGGAAAGTTACAATGTAGAAAGTATCTAACAAAGTTTCCCAAGTTTGCTATGATTGTATCTGTCACGTTCTCCAACTCATCTAGGTCATTCACTTCTCCATAATTCATTAGCAAATGAACGTGCACTGAATTGAAAATATACTCCATTGGACCGTCAATAGCCCAATAGGGAGCCCTGAATAAATACTTATGACCGTGTCTTTCAATGAGGTGAAGGATGCGCTGATCATGATGGACATTTAGGTTGTCAGCAGTAAAGCAAAAGCTTCTACCTTGCTGATTTTGAGCTAACCATTCTATAATCCTCTCGATAAATACATAGTACCTAAAGAATGTTGTACCCCCCTCACTTTGTTGCCACATGTCATGCCACTCCATATTCATTGCTTGATCTGCTGAAATAGCCATCAATAGGTTGAGTTTTCTATCACGATTATACGCACCTTCTTGCCAACACCTCTCCCAAGAAACACACTTTCCAAATCTAGGGTTTGTTGCTTCAATTTTCAGACCGCATTCATCAATATCTATCATATCCTGTGTACGTATATCTGCTCGTCCAAGAGGGTAGTTTGCCGTCCAAAACAAATGCCTTTTGTGTAGATTGATAGGCCAGTATGCTCTCTCGCATGTTGTTGACGATCTCTTCATGCGTAGATTTAGAATGTACTCAGCTTTGACAATGTTTGCCGGTGAAATTGGGGCTTTAGTTGGGTCCATATTGAATAAAAAGGCTCTGACGTGATCAATTGTTGCTTGGGGATGGGTCATACGGATCAGCGCTAACCTATTCCAATCCTCCCCTTCAACTTCCCTTCTAGCCTCATGGTTCCCCGTCGCTCTCTTCGGTTGAAAATGACCTAACGCTTGATATTGCTGGACGTACCGAGTACAAGTTTGCATTGAGGGATAGGCCGGAGGAACTTGATCGCGAAGAGTGTCTAATTCGGGACATTCTAATGGCATGCCAAGCTGAAATCGGGTGATGACATCATACCGCATGTCATCAGAGTATGGATTGCCGCCATGGCTAGGATGAGGGCGTGCATCAGTGAACGTCCCAAGAGGAAGGCGAAGCTCCTGAAGAGGATTCCGTGCCATTTTCTATGAGGGATGGTGATTAACAAAGGCGGTCATCATGGCAAACTACTAGCAAAAGATTTTTGACCCTCTCCGCGAGATTTCTTCCTTCTGCCGTGAAAAAATCTTGACACGAACGGAAAAAAAATCATTTAATTTTAAATGTGTAGTATCAAGTAAGGTACTAAATTGGACCTTTTAAAAGGGGGATCCTTTGTCAGGGGGTCCTTTTGATGTCTCTGGTGAGACGTGAGACACTTAAGCAATGAATATAATATACTTGAGCATTATTGATGGCCTACAAAACAAAATAAGTGCCACTTCTTTTGGTGTTTTCCCTTTCCATCCGGGCCAAAAGAGCCTGATTGCAACAAGTACATTACTTAGGTATCGTTGCACTTTATTCAGCATTCTAATTGTTCGAAAATGAAGCAATATGCCATGTTCATGATGTAGTCAGTGATACAATTAATTGTGTATTATGCTATTCCGTGACGTGAGTTTTCTCTTTTACCTACTTCCCCTTTTCTTGCCTTCACTTGATTTATCGCAAATAATTTGTTACCTCTCCCCCCATTTATCTTTCACTTTATATTTTTGTAACAATATGCTAGTAGGAATTACTTGTCATCCAAAACAGGAGCACTCTGAAACATCCGCAAAACTTCAAAGATACTTGATCCTACAACCACAAACAAAAAGAAACCAACCATGAGCTTACTCAAATTGGGATCATCAGTGTGTTCAGCGGCTTTGCCAATAGGGACGTGTCCACGTTTATTGATGTTTTCATCGAATTTCTTTTGTCGATTGCGAATGGATCGTGGTGCCGGCTAATATAACCATTGTGTTGTTTGATTTTGGGCAAGAGATAGGTTTGTAATTGATTTTTTGTATGGCGAAGCAGAAGATGAGAAGAAAAATTTTATCAGACCAAATTCAGTAATGAATCACAAGAGCATATCAATGATGGATCGAGGACGTGAAGTCTCAAGACAGGTGTAGTATTCAAATAAAATGCCGCATAATTTGAGAGCACACACTTTGCACCATTTCAGGATGAGGTGTTTGAAAAAGCTCCCCGTCATAGTTCAAGATGAGATGGTAATTCTGCTTCGATATCGATCCCCTAGTTATTGCTTCATTCGGATATCGCTATCACTATCTATATCTACACCATACACGTGATTGATCAAAAAGTTCTTTGTAATTGATGAGCTCGAATTGCTAGCATATATCGGTCTTTTGGAGCAACAAAGACAGTGCCTCTCGCGAAACGTCTTACCATTATTATTGAAAGGTGAACTGGGTGGTCGACTGGTCGAATGCTTGGGTTTGATTGCGTTGTGAGTTTGGGACGTGGCTGTGATTGAATGAAGCTGATTATGAGGAGAGGGAGAGGGCCGGTGGTATGGTCGGTGGTATGGGAATGCCACGTGGAATAGACATGAAGCCAAGATTTGGGGTTTTCAACGGATACACCCCTGAAAAGATGGGTTTACGGTTTACCGTAAAGTGCGGTGCATAAGAGGTACGAAATGTCAAAATCGTAAAAATCAGGGTGAGTATAAACCTTCAGCGCTGAATATTGTAAACGCTCCCTTTCTCATTACCATCACCTTCATGCCTATATTTCTCCCCATAACTCCTCGTTGTTGCTGAACGCGCTGCAACAAACCGAACTTTTTCCCTGATCATAAAAGCCAAGAATTTACAAAATTATTTTGAGGATTTCCCCCCAAGTACCAAAATATTGTCTTCTTGATTTTGTGATTTGTGATATGTGATTTTGTGATCTAGATTTAGCCAGATCACAAAATCACATATCACAAATCACAATCACAAAATCACAAATCACATCACAAAATTTGTGATTGTGATTTTGTGTGATTTGTGATTTTGTGATTTTGTTTTTACAGGGATCCCTAACCTTTTTTCGTGTATCTGCCCACTTTTTATTTTGTGATTTCGATCACAAAATTTGTGATTGTGATTTTGTGATTTTGTGATTCGTGATTTGTGATTTTGTGATATTTTAGATCACAAAATCACAAATTTAAGATCACAAAAATTTGTGATCATAAATTTGTGATTTTGTGATTGCTTCTTTTTGTGTAAAAATATTTAATATAAATTTTCAAATTTTTTTCAGAAAATTTCAGAATTTTTTTGTGGAAAGTGATATTTTCGGTTTGTTGCGGGTAATTACCAGGTATTTACCGGGTATTTACCAATATTTTTACCCAAAGGCGATGATGGGTAATGGGTAAACGGGTAAATTCCAACTAAGAGTAATAGTATACTTTACTTCGGCATCGCCCAAGAATGCTTTACCCTTACTTTACTCTACTTCAGCTACTTGAAGGACCTGTCTTACTTTTACTTTGCTTACTTATACCAAAAAGAGGGTTTACTTTTCTTAAGCTGAAACCTCATTTTTTAAAACCGCGAGTGCAATCCACATCAGTTCAAATTTCAAGTACCCCCTCTAGCAAAAGCATAAAGAAGAAAGGCAGGTATGGTAGTGTGGTAGATAGAGTAACCCGGAATTCATTTCGGTGCCTGAACTCGATTTCCGCAGGCTTTGTTGGCTTCGCACTAGTAGTCCTCTAGTAAATATTAAATGTTTTATATTCAGTCAATATTAGGAATTTTTCAATGACGATACTACGTTATTGTTGCAGCGCTTGATGTGATTTATCAAAAAATGCAATAAAACATGATTCATTTTACATCACCCCTATGTATCTTCATTAGAGTGTGCGTCATAGGGGGAGTCTTGGGAGTGACACAGTCCGTGACTCACACGTCTACTAGTGATGGTTAGTGAAACAATTATTAGTCCACTAACTGTATCAGTAGTCTGCTGATTGCCGAAACGTTCAGGTTGGTATCGGCCGACGGCCGAGGTGGTGAGATCTACGACTCGCCATATCTCCGTCAATATGCGGACCTAGACCTAGGAGTCGGAAGATATGTCACATTGATCAGGGGTGATGAGATAAGTTCAAAAATGCAATAAAAAGCGTCATTATGGTTTTGGAGGAAATATGACACGTCAGAATTAACTACTGACATCTCGCCAAAGCATTCAGGTAGACTCTACTGCTTATGATTCTTTTTACCTGAATCATGTTCAAGGCAGGTACTAGTGTGGACCTAAATCGACTTCGGCGCCTGACTTCAATTTTGTCAGGCTCCTTCGTAAGCTCCGCGCTAGTAGTGCTCTAGTAAATATTGAATGTTTTTATTCAGTCAATATTAGGAATTTTTTCAATGATACTAAGTTAATTTTGTAGCCCTTGAAGAGATCTATCCAAAAATCGTGTCCATGTTGGAACTCATATGATCTTTTCCACATAGATAGGAATTGGTATGATCTTATCAAAGAACGATACCTAAGGTACTCGTGATGTCAACCATACCAATTCTCTGTAGAATCTACGTGACACAAGGATATTATTTTGTGCAGTTTACTAGTGTTTGTTAGGGATACCATTCGGATACAATTTGTCATAATTCTTAATCTAAACAGCTCACTTTTCAGAATGAGGTAGAACCTCACAATTTATTTTAATGACCAAAGCTGTTGAATAAGAATATATAGAAAAAATATATATTATTACAGCCGGTGCTCTTAAACAACAGACCTCTTTAGCATGGCAATTTACCGTATCTCATATGAATACTATCTAAATATTCAACATATCAATGGAGCAATTAGATGAAATAGGCTACCTTTTGGGAAACAGAACTGATGTTAATGTTAACAATCCAAGGCTTGCATTATTTTGGATTGGGTGAGATCAGGGATGGTTTTTGCTCTTCATATCTAGTTATAAAAACACGACACCCCAGACTCTAGCAGCACCCTTTTACACACAGATATTAGACATCCATAGACATTATTGCTATTTCATTTACTGTGTGCAACTTTTTTGTCCACATTCTCTCAGAGAAATAATTTACTTAAATCACAACAAATCCAGGATGGTGGTCATAATGTGATTGATAGTTCCATCTGGATTGATTAAATTTGTCCGAGAATGACACTTAAGTTCTGGTAATTGGTTTAATATTATTCACAACAGCAAGTTCCTAAATGACCACTACAATGAATCATATTTCAACGCAATGAAAGTGCCAATCATTTATTTATTTTGAAACTTTCAAAGCATTCATGCTCACTACCACAACATGGTGCAAAACTCATGCTCATGTATTTGATTCCCCCCCCAACTTATTAACCCCATCACCTAATCTATTATAATATTGCAAAGTCCCATCCTCAAAACAGAGAGTTTTTCTCACTTGGCCATAGGATGAGCCGCCACATATTCCACGGCATCCCCCACACTACTGATCCTATCCGCCTCGGCATCTGGGATTTCAATGGCAAATTCATCTTCGATGGCCATGACGACCTCGACGGCATCGAGAGAGTCCAATCCCAAGTCATCTCCAAATTTGGAGGTGGCTGATACCTTTGAGGGATCAACTTTGTCAAAGTTTTTAACGACGGTGATGACTCGTTCTTGGACTTCGGCGGGGTTGAGGAATGTCTGTTTTGGATGATTATTTTTTACGCGTAGATTATTTATGTTGTGAGAAAAATGGCAGTGACGGCACGTGAGCAGAGAAAGCCACAAGTGATAATCAGAAAATCTATTCAAGACGTTGACATCATCATTCTTCGGCCAAACAGGAACACAAGAACTTCACCCTTGAAAGAGATACGGCAACTAAAATTTTGATGTCTTCTGAGAAAAAAATAGGATGTGTTGTACTCACGCTAGCAAAGTATCGAAGTGTCATGGTCGATGGCTGAGCCGTAACTGCCGGCCTACTTGATACAGCGGCACGGGTGGCGAAGCGTGATGCGGCGGTGCGGACGGCAGATGAAAACATGGCTGTTGAGATAGGATGGGGAGTGGGGAGACGAACGATGAGACGGCGGCGGCTTTCTTTTGTTGGGGTTTGGGCGGGGTGCGGGGTTGTTGTGGGGTAGATATTTTCCCGATAAAAAGGACTCCCATCTTTTATGTGAAACGACCTCACTACGCCCGCGCGCCGTGCGCCCTCCGAGCTCCTCGCTCCACCACGCACAACCCACAACGCAACACATCACATCACACAAGTCACCCAAGACCCAAGCAACAACAACCACCACGATGGCGTCCTCAAAAGCAATAACAACTACACACGCATCCAACCAGTCGATAGAAGAGCTAGAAAAATCAATAGATGCCACACTGGCCCAATATCGATCTTCCTTCAGCTCCCCACCTCCCAGCAGTGTGAGCCGCAAGGCCAACGATGATGATGCTCTGAGTTCCCATGCCTATTACTCTAGATTAGAAACCTTTCGAACCGAGACTTACTTTGCCAAACCGTTGTGTTTGTCTCCTTTAAATTGTTCTGCGTTTGGGTGAGTGCTGTATTTTGTACGCAGACTTGTTTTTGAAAGGATGACACATTCGACCCGCTGCATTTGGCTACACCGCTACAATATAAAAATGCATGTGGACCAGAAAGCAAATCAGCTACATGTTTTGCATTATAACTGACATCCGATAATTAATAAGATGGACTCGGTCCAGAGTAACAAAGGCTCCTTGTTCATTTTCTGGCTACACATCCATGTATATTCCAAATGCTGGACGTGATACTCACTTGTCTCTCGCTACTCCTTGTCTACTTGCGCGCAACATCAGATGGCAAAATACAGAAGCTGATATAATCCAATGCCCGAAATGCTATTCAGCAATCTGCATAGCCTTCCATCCTAATCTGAACAAAGCCTCCTATGATGACTTGACCCAACAATACTTCAATATGCTAGCAACAAGTCACGAATCCGGGTGTATTTTTAGAAAGTACGTGGAACGGTGGTTAAAAATCATGAAACGGCTCGATAAACCTACCAATGACGATGCAGAGTCACAAGATGTTGTTGCATCCGAGACAGGTTATCCTGATTTGCAGTATGATTTTCCAAAATCGCAATCGACACGAGTGTATGTTCCACCTTATTTTTTATCATTATCGAAACAATTCCTCGTGTTTGAAGATGCATCCAAAGATGGCTCTGTCACCTTCTACAATATTCAAGAATTGGCATCTACAATCACAAAAGAGGTAAAGTCTCAATATGATGTGTCTATTCCAGACGCCTTGCGTGATTATTGCGAATTCCCTACATCATGGAAGTGCACACAGACTGCCAATTTGTTAGCTACCTTCGGGTGGCATATTAGTCAAACAAGTAGTAGTGAGAATGATACCTGCGTCCAATGCGAAATTTGCCTCTCGAGGGCAATATTACCATCGAGGAAACGTCGTTTCAGTCAAGTAAAGGTCAATAATGACATGGATGAGGTTAAATTACATCTCATTCACTCTCATCGTGTCTATTGTCCGTATGTTGGTGGATTTTCATTTGGGACAGTTCATAACAGTGAGCCCGGATGGCGGGTGATTTTGAAAAAATTGGTAAAGTTTGCAAAGAAGGAGAAAGGAGATGATAGTATTGTTAGGCTTGATGATTTGTGGGCACAGGAAAATGCAAGAAAGAATTGAAATCATGTCGCGGGATATGGTAGTGAAACAATAACGAAAAAAACATTAGTAATATTAGTAATAGTCATATCTCATCATATCGATTCAAAAAATCAGTGTGATCTATTGTTATTTAAGAGCATTTCATTAGGTGGTCTATTTCCACTCAAGAGTAATCAGATTAGATCCAAATTATTCAAACACCCCTCTTCTTACTTAAAACATCATCCACTATCTCTCTCAATTCATCCAGACTCCTCTCACCTGGGAACAACTCCCCTCCAATCTCCCAAGTAGGATATCCCGGCAAACCTCTCTCCTTACACAAATCTTTTTGATTATTATACCCCTCACGATCGCACTCTACATAGGGTATGGATTGCATGGCCTGATACCCCAAAGCTTGTTTTTGATCGTAGCAGTGCGAACACCAAAAGGCTCCGTACATTTTAGAATTCAATGAAGATAAATCTGAGGCTAGATTGAGTGCCTGAGAGGATGACTTGGTTGTAATTGGTGGGGGAATGTTCTTTTCGTAATTGATGGATTCTGTCGATGCCACGAGTGTACCGCCGTTAATTATCCCGCCGCTGTTGGTAGCAAATGACGATGATGATGTGTTGTCATCGACACTCAGAAACAAACCGAGGGCCATAATGGTGGCAATTCCAAAGGAGGATGCACCAGTAATGACACCATTCTTACGTAACTGTATAATTGATTCTCTCTTGGCACCGTCGTTACTGTCAATCTTAAACTCTTCTAACGATGGTAACATACCACCGAACCAACTCATACTCGCCATTGTCACTGATAGTCCAGCTGATACAAAGCAAAATATGCACGAGGAATGGAGCACACCCACTATTAAACTAACGAGATACACCGAAAACGTTCCCATAAGTGTTGTAATTCCCAAGAGTGCTATACGATTGTTTGATTCATTGCCATTGCCATCTGCTATTGTTGCTATTGCTGATGTTGTTGGAAATAGCAAGGGAAGTATTGCCAAAGTGAATACAGTCGTATAAGCCCCCACACCCAATATCGATAGGGGAATATTCTCAACACCCAAAATAGAAATGGAGGCATACGGTCCGCTCAAGACGGAATTACAGGATGATCCCGTGGCAGAACAGATGGAGTTGACAAATGAATTATCATTATTGTTGGGAGCGAGTTTGTCATAGGTTAGATAAATGGTTTCCATCATACCCAGGAAGGAAATGACTGCCATTTGTTTTCGTAGGGTTGGATTCCAACAAGATGGGGCAGTAATACTAGCAGTATCCAACGTAGTTGTAGTGTCAATGGTTGGTTTATCTTGATCGGATGATCTCTTTGATTCATGCAATTGCGTACACCATTTTCTTCGGGATGTGTTTAGTGCGGTTGCTCTGTGATCAGACGATGCGCTGCATTTGTTTGGCCTTGTTGCTTGTGGCGGTGGTATCGAGAATGCTGTTGCATACTGAGAGGAAAAGATGATAGCTGCAGCAGCAGCTATGAGTGAAAGATGGTGATGCATTGTTACTTGTTTTGTTTGTTGCAATAAAGCGGAGGCTCAGGTTTGGGTTGGGTGGGACGCGCGGCGCGATGCGTCGCGGTTCAGCCCGCCCAAGTTGAACGTTGACCGTTGACATTTTGATTTAATCATGGCGTCCGCCAGCCGCCAGGGTCGCGATTAAGTATCAAACAACAGAGCCAAAACTGAACATCCACAGCCTGCAGGCAGATCTTCCGATTATGCAGTTATCTTAGCTAAGATAACAAGTCCTTTTACCACAAGAAGAAAGAAAAAAACACACCCACGAGGAATATTTCTCCCCTTCTCTCCCATACCGCCCGATCATCATCTAAGCAGTCAACAGCAGCAGCAGCAACTCATGGCGACGACACTAGCATCCAAACCCCATTCCTTCAGCGGGGCAGTGCTAACACCGGAACATGCCAAGAGTTTAACCACGGGACATGTGTTGAGTTTGGCCAGTGCGCTTAGTTTGCAGGCTGGGAATGCTGCTCAGGTCAGTAGTTTTAGTTTGAGAGAAAAGAGACAGGGACGTTTGCTTTGTGTACTTGTGTGTGGTTGATGTGAATAATGTTTTTGGGGGGAGGACATGTTGTAACTACTGACGGATTCAAATGCATAGAATTTCTGCAGATGTTATTCTCAAGAGATGATTGTGCTTGCCATGTTGTGTATTTACTTTTCTTCTGCAAATGCAACTGATTTGCTGTTCGAGATAAAGAATGTATTGTTAACGCCTCTGTAGCACAATCTCTCACCGTCCTGTTCCTTACTTTAAATCATCACTCTGTCAAACAAACAAATCAACGAAACAAAAACCGTTAGAGCAAGGGAATCTTACCACCAGGAGAACAAAACACAAATCTATTCGCAGGATGTGGTGCCGACATTCTCTCCTCCATAACAAACAACAACTTTAACAACAACATTTCAAACAATCTACTCCTCTTCCCACCATCATCACCACCCAGTCAACAACAGAATGCACACGTATTGCAAATACTTCAATCGTCTCATATTCAACATGTTCCTCAAACCCCAACAGCCTCGTACAACGGTACTTCTACTCCGTCGTCCTCTCACACAAGCCCCGCCGGACCCAATAATACCAATAATTCATCCAACATGAATGCCATGGCACCCTCCATGCTATCCATAACTGAAACACTCGAAACATTTGGTTCTTGGCGTATCCAATACACCGTGTGGATCACCGAGGCATGGTCCATACTCAAATGGAGTGAACCCTCCGCGGCCTTATTTTGGGAAATGGCCACCATGTATCATACATTGTATGTGGCTAGTTTGAGTGCCGCGGGGGGTGGGAGTGGGAGCGAATGTCGTGTACGGCTGTTGGGGATGATGAATCATGGGGGCGGTGGAGGTGGTGGCAGTGTGTCCATGGGTGGTACACCTGGTAGGAGTGAGAGTGGCAGTAGTGTAACGAGTCGGGCGAAAGTGGCTAAGTCCAACTTGAGCACGGTGGTTAGGGGGAATCAAAGTGACGGAGGATTTCCTCAGACGTATATACCGCCGATTTTGAGTTGCGGCAGTCAATCGAGTATGGGGAGTGTCAAGTCATCAGGGGTGGAGAGTGGTGGAGACGGGAGTGGGGGTAGTGGAACGGGTGTTGGTGGGGTTGTGCCCACTTCCGTGGATGGATCTAATGCTACCGGTACCATGAGCGGGAACAAACAATCGTCTAGAATGTCCAGTGCGAATATGAAACCGGCGCGTCACTCAGCTAAAGAATTACCCGTTTGGCTCATATCCATGTTTCTATTGGTCCATTGTGAAGATCAAGTGTTTTTACGCTGTACTTCAAACGAAGATGAAAGACGATTTTCCAACGAAGGAAATGCTGGATCTGTCACTGCCAATAGTCCCAGGAATCGTCAACGCCCTGGAGAAGCTGATAATGACTTTAACTCCATGCTTATTCATCGCTCTCTGAGCTTACGCACCCGTCTCCATGCAGGGAGTCAAAACAACGCCCATTGCGCCTCCTTCTTGTTAAGACATCTGAGGAAGTTTCTCTTACTGTGTGCAGTCCCTCGAAATTCTGAGGCATGTAGGGCAATTGCGGCCCTCGCAGCTCAGCATCAGACCTCGGAAGATCGCACGCTAAAAACTGTGTTGTCGGCATCACAGGAAGGGCCAGATATTGCTAAAAAAATCGAAGAGAAGCACAAGGGGGAGCACAGAAACATTGGTGTGAATGTGCAATTAACTTTAGAGGAACTGGATAGATTGAGTTTAGTATTGCAGGCACCATCCGGTGGGCCCGTTGAAGAACCGCCTATTGCCATTGGTGAACATGTGCTCAAATGTCTTGCCATTGAAGAGATGGAGGCACGAACGTTACCTGGGGGGAGGAGCACTGCCGCCTCATTGCATAGAATGAATTTGATGCACAACGGCCTTGTAACCGTCGGTGATGCTGAACGTATCTTACGAAAATACTTGGAGGATGAATTGACCACTGCTCAACAAGAGATTGATGGAGATGGCAATGAAAACTCAGATGATGTGTCGCACAAACTGTCACGACTCTCCATAGGCAATCAACCGCTTTCTCCTCCTCGATCCCGGGGTTTGTCTGTTGCTGAATCAGTTGCGACAGATCCAGCGAACGAATCTAGTAGTTATTTCAAAGAATTAAGCTATCGCAAATTGCGTTCTACCACAGTTCTACTGGAGCCGAACAGAGATTATGGAGGATTTACAAGTAATACAATCAATATGGACTCACAATCGGTGGTATCTCTTCACTCTCAAACATCGTCTAGTCATCATCACTCCACTCAGCATGATAAATTGCAGCCCGACAGTGAAAGTGGGAGACTTCACGACTTGCATATTGCCGATTGCTCGGATACACACTTTTATCTACTTCAACCATTTGAGCATGCGACAATCGAGGCATGTACCGACTGTACAATAGTAGTAGGTGCAGTTGCTGGGTTGCTTCATATAGTTGTAAGTCCTTGAAAACTATTTGATTCATTAAACCGAATTCTCTGCTGAAGTACTAAGTAACCTTGTCTCTTTTCTCTCAAGGACTGTGAGCGCACAAACATTACTGCAGCAGCACGCAGAGTTGTCATATCCAATTCATTTGACGTTGTAAACTACGTCTTCACCCCAAGCCCACCTCTGCTTGTTGGCGATAACCATGGCTGCCAATTTGCTCCTTACAACACTTACTACGAGGGCTTGCGCTTTGACTTACTTGCAACTGGTTTGGCTGCTGCCTTAAGGAGCTCACTCGTGAATATTGGAGACACTCCCGCTAGTCCCTCAAGAGGAGGGGAGGGAGGTGGAACAAGCCCAGTTCATCCATCATTGCAGTGTGCGTCCAACAAATGGAAGGTGCCTGTTGGTGAGTGACCATGTATTTGAATTCATATTGAGTCACAATTAGTCATTAACCTCTTTGTGACATTAGAATTAGCCAAGTTGGAAATTCCTCAATTACCGAACATCGGGTCGCCTTCTACCTCAGATAGTAGCCATTCAAGCAACGTCTCACCAGGTGTCGATGAACGTGCTCTAAAAAGTGCAAACGATCTTTCTATGCAAATGCCAATTTTGCTCCCGGCATCTGAATTCGAGATCTTGCTCATTCCCATAGAAAGTGAAGAAGCACACCTCCGTCGAAAGATGCAGCGCCAGTCTGAAGAAGATGCCATCCATGAAGAGGAAACAGCAGCGGAGGAAACCAACGATACTACCACCGTATACAGTAACGCATCTAGTCTCACGGGGGATAGAGAAAAGGGCGATCAAGCTTCAAGTAAAAGTGAAGGCCCCATCGAATCAGATTATTGTCGTAATCTGGCGGACATCTTGACTCTCTCACCATTTCCTATGCCTTATGATTATGAACGGAAGTCAGTAGCCAAAGCTGAAAGAGTGCGAACACTTCAGCAAGCAATGATGGAATTGAATGAGCAGCAGAGAGCAAATTTGCAGGAAGAGCTGAGCCGTGGGTTTCAAGAGTGGTTGGTTGCAAGTGGGAATATGAGACAGATATTGGATCTTGTACATCTGGAAAAGAGAGGCGCTCAATGAATTAGTCATTAATGATATAATCTTTTCTATATTGTATTTCCATCCCCAAATACAGTCACATCTTCTCATGGTTAGAGTCACCTACTCAGAAGCCATTTCAGCTAATTTCGAATACAGCTTGTCAAGAATACTGGGTGACACTTTTAGCATGAAGCACTCCATGCCCCTTACTTCGTCCTCAATCGTCACAAAACGAATAAACTTCTTCTTCACCTTCTCAAACGTCATCCCTTTTGCAATGGGCAGATTCATATGAAGAACACCAATGTCATTACGAAACACCATGCATCGCTTTCCATCTATAGAAGAAATATTGAGATGAAGCGGACCATACTCTTTCCATTCATTTTCAACAAGTCGCATGGGCGTGACATATGCCTTGTGATATACTTTTTCACAGTCTTCAAAAGCTTCTCCATTATCACTCACGTTAAGACTACCGCCAACAGAGCTAGCTGACCCTAATTCATTTTCACTCTCTTCCTCCAAAAGAGAAGGGTCAGTTTGACAACCTTTCTCTCCAAGTTCAATCTTCACCTTGGCATTTGGACTAAGTCGAATCTTGTTCCCATTTTCATTTCCCGATCGAATGATGAAGAAAGCCACCACATGATAGATCAATGCTGCAGTGAAAACCCAAATATTAAATTGGAATGGGCTAAGTTCTCTCATGAGTGATAACGTGTCAAGAGGGGAAAGCAATTCGGTTCGTAGTATATTAACATCGATTCCAGCTGACAATACACAAGCGGTAGTTAAGCCAATGGACATCATAATCGTGGTGTATAAGAAAGATAGTTGGCGACCAGCTGACTTTTGATCGTTCTTTGCTTGCATTAATTCATTCAACTTCAGTTCAGCCGTCGACACCGCCAAGTTGATATCATCTCTTGCTTTTGTAAGAGCTTTATCTAGATCCAAGTGCACTTGGCGGATGATGTCGTTTGTATCAATAGTCATAGTATGCGAGCAACAAGCTTGAAACTATGTCACTGCCTAATTTGGGTGTCTTGTAAAGAACAGGTTTTCAATCATGATGTGTCAATCTTGACTTTTCTCCAGGAATGTGGAAAATGCCCCCACTGTGGCTTGTACACAGGCTGCCGCATTCCTTGCATTCCTTGCATTGCGCCTTGTTTTCCTTTCCACTTCTAATGATTAAAATTCACATTAGCCTCAAAATGCACGTTTATTTTGGAATTCATGAGAAGCAACCATCAAATGGAATGATAGTGAAGATAAATAGACCACAAGCCAATGGAAGAATCCGAAAAGTCGACACCGAAATTATTGGCGTGTATTCCTCGTTTGATGCCGCTAAAGCGAAAGCCCATTATCATATTTCCATGAAGTCTAGAGTTAGAGTGCACTGATGATGAATGCGATGTGAGCTGTTTCTATTGGTCGGCTGTTGATGAAGAGGGTGATAACACCATGTTTGACGAGAGTGTGTTCGTGGAGCCAGTCAATTTTCTGATGTGGGCTCAGCCGTTATTAGGTGAGTTTTGGTACTACACCTTGGTCTGGAGTCACTTGAATATACTGCCAGTGTCAGAGTTGCATAACGAGATACAGCAGAAATTGTGAACAACTTAGTTTTAGTAGAGAGTTGGAAACTTTTGGAAGCAATGAGCGCAACCAAGGATATTTAACCTAGAACTATAACCAAACTACTACAACCTTAACAATAATTTTTTACATCGAAAACTAAGTCTCATCCGCAACTGAAACTTTTGACGGGCACACACAAAGATACTTGAATTGCAGATAAGTACTAGTGCCTCAGGGAAAAAGATTCATGTGGTTACTGATACGCTTGGCAGATTTGGAACTTTTGGCACTCCTGGCATTGGTGGGATTAGCAGTAACGGGAGAAGCAGTAACCGGCGATGCAGTGACTGGATTAGCAGTAACGGGAGAAGCAGTAACCGGCGATGCAGTGACTGGAGATACAGTAACTTTCGCACTTTTTGCATTCTTAGCACTCTTTGTTGAGTCGCAAGATTTGGAAGAAGATTTGGAAGACCGTGAAATCGTTGGACTAGTGGAAGATGTTGATTTGCTAGATTTGGAAGAGCTGCAAGAAATTGAAGGACTCGCAGAAGGCATTGATGTGACTGATGGAGATGCACTTGGAGTAGAACTGGGTTGGGCCGAAGTGGAGGGTTGACTACTAGGGTGAGAACTTGGTTGGGAAGAGGGAGATTCCGAGGGCATAGAAGTTGGTTGTGAGCTTGGTTGGCCCGAAGGTTGTGAGCTAGGCTCTGACGACGGCTGTGGTGATGGTTGTGAACTGGGTTGTGAAGATGGTTGGCTGGAAGGAATAGTACTTGGCTGACTGGAAGGGCTTTCAGAAGGCATAGATGATGGGTGACTCGAAGGCTGTGAGCTTGGTTCGCTCGAAGGCTGTGAACTAGGCTCTGACGATGGCTGTGGTGATGGTTGTGAACTGGGTTGTGAAGATGGTTGGCTGGAAGGAATAGAGGAAGGGCTTTCAGAAGGCATAGATGAAGGCTGCTCGCTTGGTGATTCTGATGGCATTGAACTTGGGGACTCTGAGGGCATAGAAGAAGGTCGAGATGAGGGCGACTCTGATGGCGTGGACGAGGGAGATTCCGATGGCTAATAAATGATGAGCACATGAACATTATGTGTTAATATCTCTTTCACGATACAACCCACAGCTGAAATATTGGTGCATCAAATAAAAAACACTCACCATAGAACTTGGTCGACTGGAAGGACTTTCAGATGGCGAAGATGAAGGCTTCAGAGAAGATAAAGCTCAGTTAGCAACAAATACTAATATTTACAACGTTGCAATATAAATGTAATGTTTACCTCCGAGCTCGGTGATGTAGATGGAGTTGCACTTGGCATTGAACTAATGGAAGGGACTGATGTGGGAGATGTTGAAAGTGTTGGGCCGTCTGAGGGCATATAAGAAGGTTCATTTGACGGTTTCGTTGAAGGCGTAGATGTAGGCATTGAACTAATGGAAGGGAGTGAACTAGGAGATGCTGATGGGGTTGCTGAAGGTTTAGACGAAACTGATGGGTGCATACTTGGCATAAAGCTCACTGATGGATGAGTTGATGGTTGTGAAGTAGGATGCAGAGAGGGCGTCAATGATGGAACTGCACTCATTGAAGGGACAATGGATGGAGTCTTAGAAGGAGCTGCAGTCGGGGAGGAAGATGTAGTTGGTTTTGAACTTATAGAAGGACCAAATGTGGGACCACCGGTTAGAGTTGGATGTGAACTAACGGAAGGAAACATTGACGGAGATTCTGATGGAAGTGCACTTGGGATATCACTTGGAGATTCTGATGGAAGATTAGAAGGAACTATACTCGGGAGAGGAGATGGAAATTCGCTTGGGCTTGTACTAACAGATGGCTTTGACGAGACAGACGGAAATTCACTTGGCATCGAACTGATAGAAGGTAACATTGAGGGGGACTCTGACGGAGATGCACTTGGCATTGAACTAACCGAAGGCAATAGCGATGGGGATTCAGACGGTGATGCACTTGGGCTTGAACTGATTGAAGGAATTGATGAGGGAGTTTCCGACGGAGGTGCAGTTGGGCTTGCACTAATCGATGGAGAGGAAGAAGGGGAGATAAAAGGACTTTGAGTAGGACTTGTTAACTGCAGCGATCTAAGAAATGCCGATGTCCTCCAAGAATCTTCATCTGTAGTGTATGTAAAAACATGTAGAGTTGAGATACGAAATACAAAAAATGCAGGCAGCAAAATCAAAAAGTAAACACAAAATACAGTCGTTTCTAACGACGGAAGATATACGATTCAGATTCAATAGAGTGAAAGATGCGCAGGCTTCGAAGAGCACAACATAGGAGTTCCCCTCAGCAGTGATATCGTCAATCGTAGCCCATTGAATGCTTCTCAACAATCTGAAAATTCTTGCTAGTATCTCACCGATGACAGACGCTGCAGGGGCAGCGGCAAGCCCTAGTAGTAGCGCCACAATCTGCAGCAGATAGCACGCGAGGTTGGATATCATCTCCTTCGACTTTCAGCTATGATGTTCAGATAATGATAATCTTGGGATCTTTTCAATGTAATGGCGCAGAGCACATAGCAGACAGCACCAAAATTTGGCGGCATAAACACACACACGGAGGAGAAAAAGAAACTGAGAAAGGCGGCTTATTTTTGTTTCTCAATGAGCCACAAAGAATAAATTAGAATTTTAACTTTGGGCGGGGAAAGCTAGAATCGTCCAGTACTAAAATCGTCCAGTGTCCAGGTCCAGCCAAGTTTGCAAGTTTTAAAATAATTACAAGTTTTTATTCACGAAGTTTTCATTTACACGGTTTTAAATTTAGCTCTACTGTCCAGTGTCCAGCGCTTTC
>JALLPH010000689.1:0-15899 GCA_036939855.1 Cyclotella choctawhatcheeana
CCTTCACATCCGCTACATGCTGATGTGCTTCGCTTGAAATAATTCGGCCTCGTTGTCCAGCGCTGGAACCCCCCCAAAAAGGTATCCAGAGTAAAAACCCATTCCCTATACACCAAGTTCTACGGTAGATCATGTGGGGACGGATAACACAAATAGCCGAAAAACTAGACAACATTAATTAAAGACAGTTTTGGACAGTTATCTAGGCAATGGAAGCCTGTATCATAATGTTTCTGAAGAATTAAGCAAATCATATGTCAGATTCCAAGAGAAAATTGCTGCAACAGGTAAATGATCCGAAGGATGCCACTCATTGGGCAAGGCATCACCATCTGGAAATTTTGTGTGGATGAATCCATAAAAAATGAGAACACGCATAAACCGTTCTAGAATAATCATTGATGTCACAAACATAAGTACCATAACTCTCAAAAAGAAGAACCAGCAACTCTCACCTTCATATATTCTTTTACGTTCAGACATCGTTAACACATCTTGAACACCAGCACAAGTCATTCCGTTGAAGTAAATATAATCCAGCCAACCTTGATATAACTGATCCAAATTACTGTTGAATCTTTCATTTGAATACTGAGATCTTACGCTACAACCATAAATCTCTAAATCATAAACTACTTGCCACCATTTCCCTTCGGCAAGCTCTCTGGCGAAAACTGAATACCAGTCATCAATAGTCAATTCTGCATCACTTCCTTTTATCAGCTTCTGCTCAAATAATGCAGATATATGCCTGAACATACCACCTCGTCCTAGCTCGCCATTTGTCTTTATCAGGAAGCCATTTACCTCAGTTCGTGTCATGGTCACTCCATTACTCGACAATCTATAAAACAATTCGTCTAATGAATCACGTAAAATTGGAGTGAAGCGGTCTGTGATCTTTGCTACATCTGCATCTGTCTTTGCCTCAGCCAACTCTGAGCCTTTGCGTCCACCCTCAAGTTCTTGATATAATGCGAGTAGACGTTCGGTAAACTGCTCCTTTGTAAGCTCATTGTGATTTGTGTCAAAAGATTTGAAGAATTCATTTCTCTTTGAGGATATCTCTTCACCATATATAGACAAATATGCCGTTTTGAGCAACTCATGAAACTCATTTTCGTCAATAAAGCCATTGCGATCCAAATCTATCTGTTCAAACAACTCTGCCATTTCTTTATCATCCAGTACTTGTAAGTTAATCGCTTTAGCCAGCCCAAATGCTTTCCTTTCACCTTCATTGTCATTTTGGAGTGCCTTTAGCCTGACAATAAATTGTTCTTTGGTCAACTCCTCAGCTGTTCCAAAGCCTTTGAAAAAATTATTGCGCTCTTGCTGCATTTTCTGGCCATATGTTGCTACGTATACCTGCTCCAACAAGCTCTGGATTTCATTTGCATCAATGACACCATTTCCATCACTATCAACTAAATCAAAGGCTTGATCCAGTTCTTGTATACACCAATCATTTAAGTTGAGTGTTTGGGCAACATTTCTAGCGATTTGCAAGCCAAACTCAGTACGTGGAGGGCTCTCTTGCTCACCCACGGGTAATAGCAATCTACTGGCTAGACTTGGGACAACATACGTTGCAGGCCGTAGTCTCTCACTCATTGAGTTGACTTCTCCGTAATCACCATCACATACATTCCCTTGATATGCTAGCTCAGCAGCATCGACAAATCTTGAAAATGCGTGTTCTCGTCGAGTAGAAGTTAAAGGTAGATCTGGGTACTGCGGTTCTCTCCAGTCTTTATTTACACAACCTTCAACTAGAAGTTTACGTACTGCTGTGTTACCATCTGAATTGAAGTCTCCTGCCACAATGATACCCCCATTTTTATAACTGTTTAGTTTCTCTCTTGTCTTTTCAATACCCTTTTTCGACGGTCGATTACCTTTCTGTTGTTTGACCAAATCATTTTGGCAGACATTTATGTACTTTCGTATCTGCTCCAGACCGTCGTGAACTTGTCTAAGCCGTCGCTCAGGCGCAGTTCCTCCAGACAGATGACAGTTAATAACATGGACAACATGTTGGGTCGATTTGCATTTTAGAGTCGTAACCAAAGTCCGATCTTTATGCGAGACTTGGTCGAGAGCAAACATATCTCTCTTGAAGAAGGTAGCACATCTAAATCGGAACTTCCTGTGTAGTACATTATCATATCGAGCCAAGCCCATGAAGGCAAAGTCAGTATCAAACGTGTCTCCATCGGCTTCTTGAATGCATACGATGTCAGCTGCAGATTGTAACAACCTCTCCTTGATCAACCTCTGTCTATGTTTCCATTGTCTCTTTTCCATATCAACATTGCTTGAGTATTGTTTGTGACACCACCAATTATCTCGAGAGTTCGGCAACAATATGTTCCATGTTAGCAATGAGAATTCACCATGCTTAACAAACGAGGAAAGTGGTTCCCTTGCTGGTAATATAGGAACAATGGCAGACGATGATTTTGCGTCACCATCAGTTAGAGGAAGAGTAGCCGAGGAACATCTGCTGATGCGGCTCGGTCTTCCACTCAGTTCTTGCATATGCTGAATAGTTAAAAAAGCCTCCGTTTTCGAGACGAAGGCGATAGAGGATAGCGATAGCGCCACAACCAAAGAATGTATCATGTTTGCCTCCTGCCACTGCTGATTACCTAGTGAATGTGTAGTGGTAGTGACACGGAGTGTTGGTGGAGTTAGGTCTGCTATCCCATTGTCCATATTATGACTCCGCTTCCATCTTTGGGGGCAGATTTTGATCTATTGTAGGTTGAAACAGTACCATACCTAAAGATTACCCCCTAAAAATGTGAAAAGCACACGTGAACGTGGGGATAAAACACAACGAATATCCAGAAATCTAAAATCTAACCAAATCCAACACCACAACCACAACACACCTTCCTAGATCATGTGGGGACGGATAACACAAATAGCCGAAAAACTAGACGACACCTTCGCCACAGAAGCTGGCAATGATGAAGTAGACGAAGACGACGTGTCCCCCTCCAACATTTCTTCTCAAAACGACGGCGACGGATGGGACGAAGCCGACGATTTGAACGATGAAGATTTGAATTTCGACGATGAATGGGGCGGCGATGACGACGACGATGATGGCGGGGAGAAGGAGGGTAATGATGCTGATTTGACACCGCCCGAAGAGGAGATACTTCTGGGGAATGATCAGATGGCGCATCTAGAGAATGGGGAATTGATGACACATGATGATGTCAATGGACACGTTGATGTACGAAACACGGCTTCGGGAGAGGAAGCATCGATAACTACCATGGTAATAGACGATGACAATAACGATCGGGTAGTCACAGTCTCTGCACCGGGAAAAGCCTTAATTGCGGGGGGATACCTTGTTCTAGAATCACCCAATCCAGGCGTAGTTATAGCCGCCAAAGGATGTAAATTCCATTGCACCGTGACATTTCGACCGACGTTTGGAGTAGCACAAACGGCTGCTTCTGTTTCTACTAATGCCGATCTACTACCATTTGACAGTTGTATTCCCGTGGATGTGTACAGTCCTCAGTTTAATCAAGTCTATACATACATGCTAATGTATTCAGAACAAAAGACCGATTTGAGATTGGAACTACGAAAAAACAATGATGGATCGTCTGCGAGTAGTAGCAGTAACAGTACCATTCCCAGGAATAAGTTCATTGAGAGAACGCTTCTCCTTTGTTTTGGTTATTTACGAATGGCACTTGGGGATCGGTTTCATACATGTTGTAGTGGTCAACCCAACACATCATCATCCTTGGCTATTAAACTCCGAGCCGATAATGATTTTTACTCGCAACTGGCTCGATTTAGAGAGAGGGGATTAGATCCCACACCGCAAAATGTTCACAAGTTGGAACCGTTTTTATGTCCCATAGACCAAGCCAATGGGGGCACTGCCGTGAACAAAACTGGATTGGGAAGCTCGGCGGCTCTTGTAACAAGTATGGTGGGGAGCCTACTGCAATTTTTCGGTGTTGTTTCTCTACCCAATTCTAATAATGAATGCAAAGAATCCAATAATGGGATACAAATTTCACACAATCTTGCTCAGATATGTCACTGTTATGCACAGGGCAAGGTTGGTAGTGGATTTGATGTCTCATCTGCGGTACATGGCTCTCATGTCTACACTCGATTTTCGAAAGATATTATCAAATCATTATTAGAGGAAGTCGACAAAATCAACGATGCGGATTTCGAATGGCTACAATTGTCTGCCTCTATGGCAATAGAACTCTTTGATTTAGTGAACGACGAATCCAACAGATGGGACTGCACAGTTGTACCCTTCACTCTTCCAAAGGGATTAGAGATTATTATGGCTGACATATGTGGGGGATCAGAAAGCCCATCCATGGCACGAAAGGTACTAGATTGGAAAAAGAATCGTCGCGGTGCCGGCTTCCTCGATGATTACTTCTGGAAAAACCTTAAACGATGCAACAATAAGATTGCTTCTCTGCTAACACAAGACTTTGCATCTACTCCGGTAGTGGATGGGCTTGACAGAGATGGCACACTAATCCTGGCGAATCGCACCGCAGAACAATGGAAGAAACCCATGCCATCATCGTGGCATGAATTCGAGGGATCTTCGTGGTATGTAGCCGGGAAATTACTCGATCTGCGTATTGCATTAATAGAGTCTAGACAAAATCTTAAAGGGATGGGAAAAGCTGCAGGTGTACCCATTGAGCCCGATGCACAGACTAAATTGGCAAATGCTACAATGAAATTACCCGGTGTTATAGCTGCAGGTGTTCCTGGGGCCGGTGGGTATGATGCCTTGTTTGTCCTTTATGTGAAAGGAGAAGAAACTGCCAATGGGATTAGTGACAAGGTCAGGGATGAGATAGGTGAGCTTTGGAAAACATTAAGTGATACTGGTGATGATGCAGTTGTTTGCCCGCTTAATGCAAGGGCTGCTGGATATGGGGGCAAGAATGGGCTTTGTGTCACTGATTTAGACTGGTAATTTTGGTGTTGTGATAGAATAATAATACTGATCAATTGATGAGTGTTTACAATACAATACGAACTTGTCCAATGATCATCTTTGAAAGAATGCCTGAGATTGAGATTATCGATGAAAGATTCTATTGTATCTTACCTTCTAAAGTCTATTAGTACTTTGTATTTTATTAAAGGAATCTCCTAACAGGACAGGTAATAGCACATTAGAGGCACAACCACACCCACTCCCCCCACGCTCCGCCGACACTTGAATCATGGGCGCGGCACTGGCAACACCAACACGGTTATTTCTCGAAGCGAATCTTGGGGTTATAGACGAGGTGTTATCTCCGCTATCTCCCACTGAGCTAATTACTTTCAGCAGCATTGGCACCTGCTTTGCCATCACCGCCTATAATCACAGTCGGTCCACTCTTCGATCCGTGCGTTGTGGGATTAAGTGGTGTTATAAACATGGCATTCGAACGTCTATCCAATACTTTGGTATACAACTCGCCAAGAGACTTCCGTGGACACGAACGAAGATCGATGAGGATGCAAAGCAACGGACCGATGACATGATATTTCAGATGGACACAGAATGGAGCGATTTGTTAGATCCGTCTACTCGCCTACCGGAGAATAGACACCATTGTTTGCCTGCAAACAAAACATCTACATCAGAGCTGTTGACACTATTAATGAAGTGGTCCAAGTTGGAATCATCGCGGTGGAATCAAGGACAAGCAAGCGGGGCAATCTATCATGGTGATTCAAAGTTATTAGAATTTCTAGGACAGGTGTATGGGCTATTCACTGTGGCAAATCCTTTGCATCCTGATCTCTTTCCGTATGTTCGAAAGATGGAAGGAGAGATTGTTGCAATGATGATAAGTTTGTTTCATGGGAAAGTAAAGAATTCGCAATGTCATGATACCGGTGGCACCGACGAAAAAGAGAATGTACCGGATTCAACTACACCAGAATGTTGTGGGACATTGACTTCTGGAGGGACAGAATCTATTTTGTTAGCATGCAAAGCCTACCGAGATAGAGCAAAGGATCTTTACGGCATAACTTCTCCCGAGATAGTTGCTCCAACAACAATTCACGCGGCTTTTGAGAAGGCAGCTCACTACTTTGGTATGAAGTTGGTCCATGTCGAAATTGACGAGAAGACTAGTGTAGTGAATGTTGATGATGTTAGAAGGGCAATCAATCGGAATACTGTCTTGATTGCCGGATCAGCTCCTAACTTTCCCCATGGTATAATTGATCCTATCGAACAACTCGCAAAACTTGCTTATGAGAATAATATTGGCTTTCATTCCGATTGCTGTTTGGGTGGTATGATATTGCCTTTTGTAGAGAAATTACAGCAGCTTGGAAGACTCGAAGAAGATGAAAACAACCCTCTTCCTCTTTTTGACTTTCGAGTAAAAGGCGTGACATCCATATCGGCAGACATGCATAAATATGGATATGCTCCTAAGGGATCTTCTGTAGTCATGTATTCCTCGTCGGAACTGCGGCACTATCAATATTTTGTTTCTTTAGACTGGACAGGTGGTATATATGCTAGTGTGAGTTGTTTCATCGTTCTTGCTGTTCAGCTTCTAAATGTATCTAATATCTACTTCTTGAAGCCTACATTGAGTGGAAGCCGTCCTGGGGCTATCTCTGCAGCAACATGGGCGGTAATGGTGCATTTGGGTGAACAAGGTTACATGGATATTAGTGAAGGTATAATTCGCACAGCGAGGGCAATCAAACGTGGCATAGACAACAATATTGACGGGCTTTATGTAATTGGGAATCCGCTGTCTTCCGTTGTTTCGTTTCGATCAGCTCTCCCTTCATTGAACATTTATTCTGTTGGTCAAGCAATGACGAAGAAGGGATGGAACTTGAATACATTGCAACATCCTGATAGCATACATATTTGTTGCACACATTTGCACATTGGAAAATCAGATCAATTTCTGAATGACTTGCATGACGCAGTTACTGAGGTAAAGTCACACCCTGACAAGTTCGATGATGGATCTGTGGCTCTGTATGGGATGGCACATTCAATTTCAGACGTTACTTTGTTGGAGCCTATAGCATTGGGTTTTGTCGATGCTTTATTCACTGGGTGATTATTTATGTGTTAATATGTATTTATTGTACCTACTAATGCAGGCACAGTCCCAATGCTTTAGCCACCATAACATTTGACCCATATTAATATGTACATTCATAGCCAAACTATTTCAGAATTAAGAAAAGGATAGCACATCTCTTGCATTCAGAATTTGATCCCCAGGTTCTGGCAATGTGAGCAATCGATTCTTTTCTGCCACGTCACCTTCAAACACAATAGCATCCAGTTGATCCAAAAATCCGTTCAATACAATAGACTCGTGCAATAGATATTTCATGGACGGCATAGATCCAAGTCTATCAATTGTGATTTCGTCTTCTTTGAATATGATAATGATGCAGCCAGTCATATCACGATAACGCAGATTAACTTCATTGTCGTCTTCTTGATGTGCTTTCCAACATCCTGCTTCAGGTGTATTCTGTAATCCCATTAAGTACAGATTGCAGTATAATCGAAGTCCTCCTATCTTCATTGTTTTAGCTGGATAAAGTTTAATATCCGGGTGCATTTGTTGCGTTAAAATGATAAATGATACTATGATTATGATAGAAGCAACATGATAACATGAGAATACTATGACGAAACATACCTGGAATAGTAATTATACGTTTGCTTCCTACATACTCTCCATCCACATCTTCGACTGGTGGTACCTCAAAATCCGGTTCAACTTCTTTGGTCTTTCCCAGTCCATCAAAGAATTTACCCATGTCATCGAATATATTTGACATGGGTAAGGTTGATGATGATGATGATCGACGCTCATAATTTCTTTTTGAGGCTGTTTGCTGACTGGGTGCAAATCCCTTTACACATACAACGCATATAAAGCTGAATATAACACTGAGATTATAGAAATCCATTATTGTACTTGTATGATTCTTATTATGATTCCGTTTGATCGGCACAAATAATGTGAGGGCGAGTGCTTCTGACTTGGCACTCTGGCGTCTGGCGTCGGGCGTCGTTGCAAGTTGCAACTTGCGTTTGTTTTTTTGGCAAAAGGCCGTAAAATTTAGCGGTTAGATTATGATGCTGGCTTAGCATAAATTTCATTATGTGGGCGCGCCCTGTATTTACCGTCTAAACCTACCTACCATCAACCGGGGGCACCCCGCCCTCGAACCTCGAACCTCCAAGTAAGAACCAATCAACCATCACCTATCACAGCCAATCACCTTGACTGTTCATTGCATTCATTCGATACCGACCATCATTCTAAGTCAATAGAGCAGAAAATAACAGAACATCATCATGGGCAAGAAGAGAAACAACGCAGTAAAGAAAAAGCAGGTGGGCAAGAAGAAGAAAATATCAGCCACATACGGCGTCTCAGTGCAGAAAGGCGGAACTATCGCGAGAAACAATGACATCATCGAACCTCGCAATCCCATGGATGACAACAACAAGACGACTAATAATAAACAATCAATGAAATCAAATAATCATCACCTATCGACAGATGAGTCGTATCAATCCAAGACCAACCAAAAGAAATCGGGGGCAAGTCACAAGGAACAGAATGAATTTCAACGTGAGCAAGCATCATTAGAAGAAAGGTCGCTTATGCAACAAGCACAAAAGAAACAGCAACCGCGTAAATCTAAGAATCAAAAGAAGGGGTGGGGGAACAATTTCGCTCAGCCGTCATCTATGGCACAACCCATTCTAAATCTTACCAAAACTACACAACAATTGGTAGATGATGCTGCTAATCAAATAACGCATATGTCCGAAATCGGACAGCGTCTTACTCCTCAGAATCCTGCGCCTGAAGGACAGAGTAGTTTAGCAGCAGCTGCGGGAGTCAACTTCAATTGGTCATCGAACAATAATGGAATGCAAGAGGAAATAAAAGTGGAGCAATCACAACATAATTCGTTTGCTGCCTTGGGTTATGAGAGTGATAGTGACAATGAATGGGCAGATTCGAAGCAGCAGTCTAAACCGCCGCAGTTTCAGTTTCAGCCTGCTTCTTTTGCGTTTCAATCTAGTTTTGTTCCTGTTTGCAGTGCCGAAGATGAGATCGATCCAGATTTGTAGAAGTGAATCAAGAATACCCAACATGTAAAGTTGTGTACTATCCCAAATAATATTATGTAATGGACTTTATCTCTGATGAAACCAAACAAATTCCTCGCAAATTGTTGACACTAAACAATGCTCACTCATCTCAACTCGTAAAGAGCCATGTAGCAATTCCTCTGATTCTTCTCACTTCCAGCCACATAATCAAAGTCTTTCTTAACACCCACGCGATCATCGAAGTACACCCACTGTTCTTCGTTGTCTTGGGCATCATCACTGATTGTGGCCGTTCTCTTACCGCACGATGTATAATGGCCCGAGAAGGCGGTATTGCCAACATGATGCACCACTCCTCTTAATTTATATGTTGCTTCGGTGGCGAAAATTGGAACTGAGAGAGATTCCTCGAGATTTATTCTTGCCTTTCAATTTTGCAATGAGAGTGAGTATACAATATGGGGAAAGGTATCAAGATAATGCAGCACATTATTTCTCACCTTGTTCTTCTTTAGAACCATTTCCATCACGGGAGCTGAAGCATCTTCGTTCTCATCAGATGTCTTAAGTGAGGCTCTAACTTCTTGTGTGACAATAAATCGTTTGAAATGAAGTAGCAGTGCTTTGGGGCTGTAAAGTATATAGATATACAAATGTTAATTCTTCGTCTGTGTTGCACAAGAAAGTCAATCTATAATGTGATCAATACTTACCACGATATAATCTCAATAGTCTGTGTAGCGGTTGCACCATCAGAGCACTTTTCGCACTTGAGCTCTCGTCTTTCAGGTTGGAAGAATTGATCAAGGCCACGCTTTACATTCCATGGATCATCAATAACGTCTTCGCCAACGTCCAAGGATAAGTGGCGATATAACTCCTCTTTTGATCTAATAAGGCAACAAAGTACTAATAAGTATTATATTTCAAACATTATAATCCTGAAAGAACTTACCTCGAATAGTGGCAAGAATCACATTCTAAACACACCCTGACCTTCAAATGGAAGTAGTCATCCGTTGGGGCCACTGCATTTGCTTCAGTTGCATCTTTCACAACTTCATCGCCTGTATCCTTAGTCGCTTCACTCTTGGCATTATTTACTACCGAAGAGCCTGCATCATCGTTCTCTTTGTCCGAAGAAGCATCTTCTGCAGTGACATCTTTCTCGTCTGCATCATCATTAGCCTTACTTTCCGTCTCATCTTCCTTCTTCTCTTCTGCCACCAACTCCTCATGCAAATAATCCACCAAATCGGAAAGAAATTCGTGTGCGTCTCTTTGTTCGTAACCCACAAATTTATCGGTAAGCACATCCATCTGCTTTTTGAGTGCCGACGGATTGGCAGCCTTGCTTGTGGACAGCTTACTCTTTGCCTCGCTGGCGTCAATCTTGGGCATGTGTTCTTCGTCAATGACTCCAATGGCCACGGCAACTTCAAGTAAAGACTTGGTGAGAGGCATTTCTTTTTTGATTGACTCCTCCTCGTACATTTTGTATACGTCACGCAGAAAATTGGGGATGCCAAACAATGTTTGCAACGAAGCACTGAGATAGCATGTGTTCCCCAAATTCTGAATACCGGGAATACCGATAGGTTTGCTACTGCTGAGTTCGTCAGTTTCTTTTGTTGCTCCGTTCGCTAGGAAGAAACGTGATGGAGGCAACTTCCTGGTACTAGTACCGAGAGCTTCATCCGCCGAGGAGGTTAGACGATCAAAGTCCAATTGTTTCGAAAGAGGAGTCTCTTCAATCCCGTTAATGGGGATATTTTTCATGTGCTCACGATACTGCAATCTACTTCTTATACGTCCATTTTGGTACGGGTTGTTCACTCTTTTTCTGCCGTAGTGCTTCGAGACATTGCGTTGTGGAGCCACTGGCAACTTAGATTGCGTGGACGGCATCCTCTCGTCTTCGTAGTACATATCATCATCTCTCAACACGCACTCTTCATCGGTGGCATACTCGGTATCACTCTTTTCATTCTGTGTAAAGTACTTTGATTTGACAGTCGTCTTTCGTTGGGTCAAGGCAGGAGCACGTTCCGTAACCGAAGGTGGAGGAGTCGAAGTGGATGCCTTCGTGGATTTTTGCGGAGACGATAGGATGGCACTACCAAACGTGTCTGATTTGACAACAGCTTTCGGTTTGGGCTTGGCAGTATGCTTGGCGAAGAAGGAATGAATCGTTTTTGTTGGTTTTGAAACCAAATCCGTCTTTGTGTCCGTCTCCACGGTATTCTCCTTAATCTCATCGTCTTTTGCTTCATCGGTTGTTTCCTTCCCCTCGATTCCCGAATGCATCCCCATCCAAACCGCCCTATCCCCCTCCGAGGGTGACCTCTCCTCCATATCATCGTCGTCATCATCCAACCGTAACTTCTTCTTGGCCTTGGGAACATCAAACTCCACATCCGACTCGTCCTCCTCCTCCATTTTCCTAGAAGAAATGAGTCGTTTCCTCTTTGGTTCTTCCACTGCACCATCATTCTCATCCTCGGACAATTTCTCCTCCTCTTCTTCGTATTGGTCTTGACTAAACACGCTACGATTCACCGCACGCGGTTTCGGCTCGATCTCCTTGAGGGGAATGGCACGTAATGGACTCTTGGGCGGTAGTTTCATCTGTCGTTGTTCCTTGGGTGCCGTCACTACATTTCCCCTGCTGCTGGCTGTTGTCATTCCTTGGGCTTTGCTATTGCTGCTGCCGTCTCGTTGTTTTAATGGAGACGACATCCTTCGAATTCGACCGGGCGATTTACACGGTGAGGTCATTAACAATCCACCATTGGCGGTGGGGGTGACGTATCTGTGTTTGTTACCTTGATGATGACTTCGTTTACCTATTGTCGAAACGACATCTTTTTTGACGGGCATTGTTTTGTTTCCCTTATTACCGCCAATACTACGACGAATGGCACCCTCCAATTCCTCCACGAACACATTGAACTCCTCCGTTTCTCTATTCGACGGGGAGGACAGTATCCCCTCCACCTTCCATTTACCGGTTTGTAACGTAATCCCCAACGAAGTCTCGCGACGTCCCGATCGGTTATAATTGCTGTTGTTATAGGTGGCATTCTGAGTTGTATTGACGGGAGAGAGTTCTTTTAACTTTAGCGCGTAATTGACGCCGCCGACGTAGACTTTTCTATCCTTCGTGGAGAGGACTAGGAGGGGGCGTTTGACGGATTTGCGGTCGCGAATGTTTTTGGTGTTGGACACGATGACTTCGGTGAACTTCAATTCAATATCCTTCATTTTTGCTCTACAAATAATGTGGTTTCTATGAAGAGGCTGGCTCAAAATGGGGGATGGTAGGGAAAGGAGTGATGCTTATTGATATTGGCTGACATCAAAGATCAATAGGCTTGTGGCTGTTTGTTTGCTTTTGGACTTGGTTGTGTCTTGTTGGCTCTTGTTGGGTTCTGAAAATTCAAAAATGACAACATGTGCGCCAAAAAAAATCACCAAGATATCTACAAGATACTGTATCACACCAGTAGACTAGGTAGCAAAAGCTTCAACAGACAAAAACAGACATCAATTCAATTGATGCTTCTAGGTGGAAGCCGCTGTATAGAACTTCAAATGCTTTTATTTTTACCTTATTACACATAACCCTGATCCATCCTGATTCACATTTCCTTCTACCTTACGATAGGGGGTCCAGCCCATAATATGGCCATATTTGAAATGTGATGCAATGGCCAAAAAAGTTGTCAGACTTACAGTATTCACTCACCTGATGGTGGTGCTGAAGTTGGATTGAAAAAAATTTAACCCTTCATGATGTACTAGTGGCCGAAAGTCAACACTTTTTGTTTTGGTGTGGGACTTACTTAAGTACTTTTGACGTATATTAGTAACTAACGATGTAATGCTTTCTCCGTACTTTGCTAATTACCTATCTCTATCCCGCCATCACCGTACTCACAAAAATGGCATCGGACCATGGTGGCCGATCTGTAACCTCTGCCACACCACTCATGCAACCACTACCTACTATCCAACGCCGAATCAATCATCTTGACTATCATCGTCACCAGTCTGAACCATATCCAGCGTTGATATAGTCACAGAATCTATGACGCTGTGCTGATTCACACTCCACATGATGTGAAAATTGGCATTCTCAACCGCGACCACGGCAACGTGTCAACGGGGGATGTATCTCCTGCAGACACCTCCTCCTCCCTCCTCCTCGACAAAGCGTATACGCTAAAATCAATCGGCAATGAACTATATCTAGGATTTGATGGCTCATGGGTCAAGAGTCAAGAGATAGGATTTGTTTAATGACGATATACATGGCATTAACAAATCAACTGCAACAAACGCAACAATCAACCCCACAGAAGAATGGTAGAATCTGGAAAGAATCAAGGTGCAATTAATTTGATATGAATGCAGACACAGCAATTAACGAATGCAGATAGATACGTGGTTATAACAAAACTCAATCATGACAATAAGTATAAGCAACAATCAGCCGTGGGCGAGCTACACCATCACAATTACAGAAGCAGAAGAAGATAAAATGCAATGTAGCAATGCTTTCAACTGAAAGAAGAAATGCAAGCAACAAGCAACAATCAACCGGGCATGCAATCGTTAGCCTCTGACACAACGGTGCAACTTGTTTAGGGAACAGGGAACCACTAGTATGAGTTACGGCGCATTGAAGTTATTTAGATATGATAAAATAATTATAACATGATAGAATTGTATCAAAAAATTATAACACAGTTCTATTTTATGGTGTTTCTTTGTTGTGCTTGATGATAGCTTGTTTTGATAATCTTACTTGATACATTTAAATTACGAAAAAAGAACCAATGAATTTAATCGACAACCAATAGTAAGGATGAATTATAAAATTTAATTGAGTAACTGAATAATTCGACTTTTGTTTTGGTTTAAATAGTTAATTATAATATCACACATTTTGGTTTGTCGTTACGTGATTTCGACAAACTCCAATGACCCCCATCTCCTCTGTCGAACGAAAGCTTCTGAATTGCCGTCAGCATCATTAATCATTGTTGCATTAGCTACCACCCCGCCACGGCGTCTATCCCCAGTTAATTGTTGTGATATTTGTATATTATCCTGAATAGTGACTTCGAAAACGACGTTTCTATGATGAGATGGATCACGCAAGGTGACAACACTAGCTTAATGATTACTTACCACACTCCACACAACCCCACCATCAAGATCAGGGCCCACGATCGCTCGAATCCCACATCACTTGCCTCCTGATGATTGCTGTGTGTACATATATTGTCAAAATGGTGGTGTCTGGGGCTAACAGGAGGTCGTAATGGCCTCCGATCATGGCCATTCTGGCTGTGATGGTAGTTTCGCGGGTGCCAAACTAATGTTAAAACCATCACACATCTTACCATTCAACTCAATCGCCAGACTGATAAAGTAGCATGACAATTAATAAACAATTAGTATAATACGAAAACGTATTGTTTAGCACACTACCATCACATTAACTTACCTCATTTTCAACTGTCGAATTGCAGAATTTAACCTCCTCGCGTCGGCGTTGATGCAAGGCAATTGCGGCTGAATCAAGGCGGCCGCAGGCGATCCAACCCTTCAGTATCCTCCCATTGGTCATCGGATAAAGATCGGAGGTGGGAGGGGCGTTGTAATAAGGCCAGCGGAGGAGATACAGCCTCCGTTCTGCTCAATGCCTGGTTCGTCCGTATCCAACGGCCAGTTTGTGCTGTTGTCACTGATATCACTTACTTGCAGACCGATTAAGACCAAACGCTTTCGTGGTGACATGCAGAATATTATTCTGTATGTCACTACGAAAGCGTTTGGTCAATACAATATTCGTTCATTAAGATATTGTTGACAACAGCTTCCAGCGATCACAGTGAAAATGGCGATGGAGAATTGAAAAAGGATGGTCGAAGATGGCGAGCTCGATCGGTTTTCTGACGGTTTTGAAGGGAGAGGGCAGATCGCTCGCCTCTCGGAATTTTTCTGGACTCGTGACTGAAATTCTGGGCATATTGGACTGGACCCCCTACTTACGACCAAGGCATCGAAGACAAGGGTGACGAGGATGGTAATGGCGGTTTGGAGCTTTCATTGCGACAGGCAGTCAAAATGATTCAAAGTTTGAAGAAGCGGAAGTTAATGAATGCAGTGGCCACAGTCGATTTTATGAGATGGTGGACAGAAGATAAAACAAAAAAGGCATGGTAGATACAAGACGAGTCATGGTAGGTAATAATGGTGTACCCTTCACAGAACTGATGCCAAGTACTTTAGGATAACGTTATTCTAAAGTTTTATCTGTGAGAGAGGCATAGAGTAATATGCTTTCTCTAGTGGTTAGTCAACGACAGTTAGTTAATAAAAGTAAAAGCATCCCCATGTGCTTCCCCCATCATTCATCCGTAACGTAGACCTTTATCCCTCCTGCACTGCGTTCCTTGTCATATCAGTTGCTTCCCTCCCGTTTCTCCAATGTCCTCCCCATCTACATGTCTATCATCAAAAAGCATCTGCAATTAATATCTTTCACGCCAGGTCTGCCATCCTACCGTAGTTTAAAAAATATAAGGCTCACCGAGAGATTTTCTGCCGCAATCACTATGACTGTACATACTATCTACATGCTTTAAGTTCAAATAGACCTGCGCCAAACCTGACTTAATTCTCAATGTACTCCGACTTTTGGCTCTGAGCCGCTTAATTTTTAAGCCTTATATTTTTT
>JALLPH010000690.1:0-15906 GCA_036939855.1 Cyclotella choctawhatcheeana
GGAAAAAAAACTGCTCTTTCCAAGATTTTCCCAAGATGATTCTCGTTTGCAGTGATTCGCTGTTCCCGTCAAACGTGGGGGCAAAATTGTAAAGGAAGATAAAGTGGAAAGCAAAGAAGCTACCAAAATTGGAATAGAACAGCTACAAGCCGAATTTGAAGGTTTTGGCTTTGGTGAGGGTGGAAAAAGGAGACCCCCTCGGGTGCTTGTTGTTGATGACTCGACGATCAATCGTAAAATATGCTCGCGAAAGATTAAAAAGCTTCTCCCTGGTGTGGAGATTACAGAATGCTCGAGTGGTAAGAGCTGTATTGAAGAGTACGAACACAATTACAGGAATATCATGGGAATCTTTTTGGATTTTCACATGCCAGGTATGTTGCTACCTATTGAAGTGCTTGCAGCTGCTCATTCTTCCACCAATTTCACTCACAATCGTGTCTGTGAAAAGGTATGGATGGTGATATAGTAGCAAGGAACATTAGAGAGTTTGAGAAGACACACGAAGATATTGTTAATGAGGTTTGGATTGTTGGGTAAGTTAATTTTATGTTATTTTGTTTGCAGATAAATACTTCTCGATAAGAGACACTAAGTTTATGCTTCTAACTCAACACTTACTGATTAAACGACAAAAAGATACACTGCCGACATTCTCGATGAAACAAAAAATGACCTTCTAAAAGCTGGTATGAACAGGGTATTGCCCAAGCCTGAGCCTATGCATGCGTTTCAATCAGAGCTCCGAACAATGATTCAACGGGCTGCTGCCAATAAAGAAGCATAGCCATACTTTGGTTTTTAAAACAACATTCTAACTACTAGTTCTGGTGTACACAACAAAAATGAGGGTTACTGGTCTCTTACCTTTAGTTTTATACTGTAAAATAATATTTACACAAAGGTAAGATAACTTAATTCAATCCTCCTCCTCGCTCATCGCCTCTCTCTCCTCTCGTGATTTTTTCTTTGTCATTGCTCATCCATCACCCGACCCCACGGCGGTATGATACACCCACAACAACAACAAAGCTCCGCCCGATCTATCTTCTCTATTTTCTATCCATCATAATATATTGTCTACTTGACGAAGCCAATCGACAATGACGAAATCGAGAGTTAACTTTGACGGTCGAGGTGCCACCAAAAGGGTAAATCTTTTGTCTGCCTGTACTGCTCTCATTTCAATTCTTTCGTTCTGATGATTCAAACAGGATTGATGGGGTTGTCTGGGAGCCATCATGTCTCATTTGATTTGCTTTGTAACAACGTAGTTTCATCTAGTTTTTTAACTCACTTCTGTACTGCTGAAAAATTACCACATTTCTTCATATTATTCATACAGTATTTTTTATTGTATCTTCAAGAAAGATGGGCAAGAAGAAGTTGAAGAACGGGGGCGGTGAAAAGAGTGACCCTAATAAACCATCATCTTCAGGTAAGAAGAGAGCATACTTTACATTGTGATATTACTGGAAGCAGTGATGATACAAACTTCAAAGTTATTTGTTCGCAAGCGTATTGCTAATATTAGCACCCTCATGCTGTCTTTTGTTATGTAAATAGGAGGAAAGACAAGTGTCAAAGAGGATATGATTGAATTCTGTGATATGATGTCCGATCTACTAAAATCCAAGGAGGATGAAATTGGAGGGGATTTAGATGATGAGTAAAGAGGATGCCCAAAAACTACTAGCCTTGTTGAAAACGATGGATCGGATAGACAAGAAAATTCGAGCCGAAAAGGGTTTGCCACCGCGGGAACGTGGTCTTCTTGATTTTGGTTTGCGAGGTGATCTTCCTGACGAAGAATTATTTGCATCTCCTCCTCCTCGACCAGACTGTCCAATTTGCTGCTTGCCAATGAGTCGTCACCAGACATACCAACCTTGTTGTGGAAAGATCATATGTGATGGGTGTGTGTACGCCCATGAGAAAGCCAATGAATATAACTGTCCCTTCTGTCGCTATTCCGCTCACTGAGAAGTCTTCGTAGAATCTTCGACTTCGAGTTACATTCTTTGGTTTGGGTCTCTTTTGAGATTGTTTAGGTGTCTTGGCAAGAGATGAGGTGTTGGAGCCTTGGGAAAGATCGAAGACATCATCATGGGTAAACTCGGCGTCCGATTCATAGTCATGCATTGGCGTCATCTTTAGAGGCACGCTGGCGTTTGTTGCTGTCAGTGTCGCCTTCAGACATTGTAGGAGAGTCGGCGTCTGTCATTTTCATACTAATTCCTATCTGAGCTCAAAAAGTAGGTGTATGGTATAGCAGTGATAGAAGGTCATAGACTTATTACCGTAGTTTAAAAAGTATAAGGCTCAGGGAGAGATTTTGAGCCGCAATTTAATGTTTAAAGATTTATGCCCTCAAGAAAGGTATCAATACGGCTGAATATACTATCTACATGCTTTAAGTTTAAATAGACCTCAACGAAGCCTGACTTGTTAATTGTTACTACAAATTTCAGCAGACACGGTTTTTTTTTCCTGAAGATAAAAGAAATTCCGCCCAAGAGGAAAATAATTCATCTTCCTTTCAACTTTCATATTCATCTTGCAACCTAATTATCATTTTGTTTCATCCCGCACTGTGAGTCAGTGAGGAATGCAAAAAACGAACATTCGTTTTTAAAATCTGGACCATGCAAATTTTAAAACTTGCACTGGAGGCTAACTGAGGCTGAAAAATTAGGTTGCGAGATGAATATGATTCCTACTTCCTACGTGAAATTACCAGTGATTGACAAAAAAACGGTCGACCGGAAATTTCAAGTTTTCAAGAAAAAAGTTGCTCTCACTTATTTTTTCCACTGTGAGGTCGGCGAAAACTGTAAACAAATCACACCGTCGTGGCTGTGGCCTTGCCTCGGCGCGATACCACTTCTTGTCATCACCTATCAAACATTCATGCTTCCCTCAAACGCCCCCAGACTGTGTTAGGTGTCTCATCGGTGATGGGGGAGTGTCTCGTCTCATTTCCATTTCTTGGTGAGTTTGGCTCTGTGTGGCTGTTGATGGCTTGGTGAGAAACCGACTTCGATTGCTTCATATCTATTCCAAACATCACGATAAACTCACGCATTACATACTCCTCCGTTGCAGAGTATTTATCAGTCGGTCGTTATCTTCGCAGGTAGCGGGGGCCGGCACTGAATCATTTGACATTGGCGTGATTGAGGGTGATTATTGTAGGCCGTGGTGTGGACATGGGGATTGTCACGTTGGGAGGTGCGGCGAAATTGCTGAACCATCAGCAGTCTTGTATGCGTTACAATATATGAATGAAGAGGTGTAAGGAATTCAATGTCAGTTTCGTTCGTGGATTGGGTTCGGCTGTGAGTCCAGAAAACAACAAACAACGAAGGGTCACTTGGCCGCTGTCTTGTGTGGAGTGTGCAGTAGACAGAAGCAAAGATGTTGCTTGCTCTTTATTCGTGATGATTCATGTTAAGAGATTGACGAAGGCAGCATCCATTGTTGCCATTGCCGTCTGGCTGCGCTCTCCTCTTACTAAAGTGGCTATTCGATTTGACAATTTTACGGGTGACAAGTCCCTAGTAAATCCTAATTTAATTAGTAAATTGAAAATTTCGACCTTTTTCAATTAATTAACTAGAGCTCAGTATGGTGGTTTCGGAAGTCATGATCTAGATAATTTCTAAGTGACATGCAGGTAGTTGCCTGAAAGCGTAGAATGAGGAGAAAAGGATACTGTAGAGTATGCCAGGCTGCACCATTTATTTTTTCTGTAATTCAAAGTAGCGCACAGGTCGTATACACTCCATGAAAGGTAAGATACAAGACTAAAGAAGCCTCTCTGTCAACTGTCACGGCAGCCAACAACTACAGCCCAAGCCCAAGCCCAAGCCCAACAGCCGACAGGCGACAGGAGACGACCAGCGGCTTGTTTCATTCCTATTGTCATGGCTATCTTTCACCGCTTCACAGGCTGGCCTTCAATCGCGTCTTCCTTGTTCTGATGATGCCGCTTACCTGAACTTTGTAGCTACAATTTTGCCGCCTCTCTTCCAACAATGAATCAGCAGGCTCACGCTCCTCTACGGTCGGTGGTTTCCTTCATCTTTGCCAAGAATTTCCGTAGTCGGTTGATCTCTGTCACAGAAGATTTGCTGCAGTTGAATGAGCCACCATTCAAGAAGCTAAAATCTAACGCATTCGTGTTGGCAATCTCAAAGAGTGATGAGACTCCCGCCCGTGCTTTCATTGGAGGATAGCTACTTCTCTCATCATGGCCACCGTCATGGTTCCGTCTTGGCCGTTAAGAGGTTTTGACTGCAGAACAAACGAATCAAGGCGGTCGTTATTTTTGATTTTGAGTCGGCTCTACACACTCCAGGTGATGAGGGCATCAAAGAGTATTTGGTTGAACGCATCACAGAGCAAACGCTGGTTAACATTGATCTGTCTGATCGGATCAGTAGGGAGAATTCCAGCAAAGCGAAGAAGATCAAGAGTTCTGGCACTACAAAAGCGTAAAGAGGGGGTTGAGCAACAAAAAAATAGATGACATTGTGTCGACCATGACGGATGATCCACGGCCGGATGCGGAGAAGGAAGTCGCCGCCATTGCAGATGAAATGGGGGAATTCAAGCGAAAGATATCAGTCGGCCTGCTTGAAGAGTTACTTGCCACAGAAGCCGCCTGATTGAACTACAAAACAACACATTCTGAGGATGATTGTGCGACAGCGTCACTCGATACAATGTTGTATTATCATAATGGCCGGACCAAATTCGACACATCAGCATCAGCAGGTTGCGGAGAATCTGATCCAGACGGGAAACCATCTTGCAAAAACAAGTCACCACAAAGCACGCCAAACTGCCAGCACCGCAATGACTCATTGTACTTTTGCTCAAGAGTTCAATTGGTGGACTGTAGGTTGCTGTGCAGGAAAAGAAGCGAGAGGCTCAGAGGAGGAGAGACCTCAATAATGAATCCGGCGTGGTCGAGATCGAGACTTGTGGTGAGAAATCTGATGACAAGGTTTGGCGACCGGAGAGCAAACTCAAACTGAAAAAGTACATTTAGTATCCGACAGAGTTCTCCGATCAATTACTGCGGCAAAAAAGCGTACTACAATACTCGTGTGAGAGAGATGTTTCTGTTGCCGGACTACGCTGGAGATGCAAGAGTGGTTACAGATTCATCAAGTCAAGACAAGATAGCGAACAAGGAGAGCAACAAGTAAGAACGTATATCTATTCATAACAAGGTACATAAAAGGCCAATTACAACCAAAAGTAAATAGTGTAGCCTGGCATACTCTATAGCATTTTACTCGTCTTGCGATGAGCTTTCAGGCAACTACCAGCATGTCACTTAGAAATTATCAAAAGCAAGAGATGAATTCCACCATACTGAGCTCTAGTTAATTAATTGAAAAAGGTCGGAATTTTAAATTTACTAATTAAATTAGGATTTACTAGGGACTTGTCACCCGTAAAATTGCTGCCAACTTTGGTAACAACCGCCACCCTCTCCACTCTCCACGCTCTCTCTCCACAGCTCTCCACGCGCTTAACATCCGCGCCTTCCCTTTTTAACGTTCAACCATGGGCCGCTCTCACCTGCGGCGGCCATAACATCATCAACCATTACAAGTTGGCTCCTCCCCATGCTTGACACTCTTCTAGACCCTCACGGCCAACGTCCATTTCATCGGTGGCATCTCCACAGCCTCAGTTTCGGCCAAATTTGCTTCGCGGCCATTGACGAAGCAAAAAAATCATTAACATTCGACACTTAGACTATGGGAGCAACATCAAATGCCACCTCCATCACACCCACAAGCGTCTTACATCATGCGGATACTTTTTGGAGACGATGCGCTATGACATTCGGTCGAACGGACTATTCTCGACCTCATCGTTATCGTCCATTCCATCGGGGTCGTCCCCACAGCCTCTGAAAAAAGAAACAACAACATTTGTCACTTCGACTTCCACCATGCTGTCAAATGCCAGCCTCATCCCCCAGCGTCTCACATCACGTGAATACATAATGTTTGCAACGTGCTGTGATTTGGCTGAAAGGCGAGTCCCTACGATTCTGATTTCATGGCTTTCCATGCAAAAAAATACGTTCAGTAATTGTTCGGTAAGATTGATGCACTCTCAAATAAAATACAACAATCAACCTTTGGCGGGGATAGGAAACGCCTGTGTTCTGGTATCAAGCGGAGGTGACATCTTAACAGATTAAAGGTCCAAAATGTGAGTCATTATGGTTCTTTTTACATGTCCGTGTAGCTAACACCCCACCTCTAATCATTAGGCCAGATGGGTGCCCTCTCCATTCATAATGGAATGATTTATAACAATCAACCAACAGTGGTATAGAATAGAAGCAAGGCTTCATATGCCACTGGTGGTTGCCCATGCAACAACACCGGCAAGCCATGGACAAAAGAGGCGATATTGGCAGCAGTGGAACAAGGCCCGCATGTCTCAGCGTTGAAGGATGATGCTATAGAAGGGGAAATTGCGGAGAAATTGCGAGTGGGGCAATGTAAATTGGTCGAGTGGAATGAGATAAAAAATCATCCGCTAAAACAACTGAAATCACTTACAGGGGATTAGGTTTTGAAGATAAATGCAACGCCATCCTCTCTTTCGCAGCAGCCATCAGACATGGATGATATGTATACTATAAGAGGGGGTCGAGTCCGAGCTGGAACGGTATTGCAGGCACTCTCGGCCGTTAACACGACAATTGCCCTAGACATCAATGAGCAGCCAGTCAAGGCGCAAGGGTCAAAGGACTTCCTTCCGGTAATTTCACCAAAGTTCCTAGCAGAGTTAGACCTCAAAAAAGATGCAACGGAGCTGATCAAAGCAGTGGGAGATTTGTCGTTGGTGGCCTTTTTTGTTGAGGTAGGCAAGTACACAATCAAAGTAAAATGAAACGAGAGCAAGCACACAAATAAGACAAACAGGACATCCTTCGGATGCTCCAACAAAATGCTAGAGATATTTTCGGCCGATGCAGTGACAATGAATGCGGAGGAATACATCAACCCCACAAAAGCTGTAGGGCGCCGATACATCCACATTCACAACAACACACCTCAGTATCAAATATATTTTGGTCGCTTATTTTGAGAAAGACAGAGTTCAAAGAGATGTGAAAGATTCTGTCATGGTAATGGGAGGAGGTTTAAAGTCGCTGCGTAAGCCCTAGACACCAGGGGTGTCTCACAAAGTATACCGGGGGGTACACTTTCTCAATGCTAGCCTGGAATTTGGGGATTCTGGTCTGGCCAGCCAAATCAACTTTGAAAACTGTTGAAAAACTTGAATTGACACAAAACAATCTTCTTGAACGATCTATTTGTTTCCATTCAAGGTTTTTCACTGGTTTTTAATTCCGGCCATTTCCTACGACGGATCATATCTCATGCAATTAAAGGTAATCTCAATTTTTCCAGGTACTTACAAGTGTGCTTATTGATTAGACCTGCTACTGCTAAGAACCTAGCTTGATGAAACAACTCTGTTGCTTAATTGTCTGTTTATATTGTCTGCCTATTTCATATGAACACATTAATTGTAATAACAGTAAATAATCCTAATACAACACAGTACTTGCCCCATGATCATGGAGCCAGCCACTTCTACTCCTATAAAAATGCCTTCCATATTGCCAGAATACTGCATGCTATCATTGCCTACAACATAACAATCATTGTTGAAATCAATTTGAGCAGTTTCAGTGCCATTAGTATGCTTTTAATGAATGTTTAGTAATTTTACCCGTTTTCCCGTTACCGGGTAAAACGTGTCACCCAACAGTACTCTCAATGAGGCTTTACCCAAATGTTACCGCACCTTTTACCAGGTAATTACCAACATTTTTACCCTAGAGGCGATGATGGGTAACGGCTAAGCGGGTAAAATCCAACAAAGCTGTCTCTTACGCTGCAACGCAACAATCAACTTACCAAACAACCTTCCTTGCCTCTGGCTTCATCAGCTATTCATGCAACAACTTACCTGTACGGACCAGTACCTTGTTTCAACTTCACACTCATTTTGCTCACTGTAAGGGTGTGTTGAATCACTGCTTTCATGCGTGACTCACTTTTGATTATCTCATTACCAGGAGCTTCACAGCCAACCGTGATCACGGTTTGGCTTTTCACTCCTTTGAGTTTTTGTTGTTCACTGTAGATAGTGGCATAAATTAACTGCGTAACTAATACCACATCTTGTGCTCCTTTACAAGTGCTGCATCAAAACTGCTCATCACAGCCTCATACAAGCCACCATCAGAATCTGAACTCAAGCACTGCCCTCTTTTTCTTTGTCAACATCTGTTGATTCTACCAACCAAGTTTGTAACCATGACCATGGCCAACATTGTTGACAGCAGCGCAAGATTCCCAAAGACTTGGAAAGCAATAGGGTCAAGGTCTTAGTCATCTCACGTGACCAAAAAATGTCTTCATAGAATAATGCAACAGCACTCTGATAACCTCAAGACTCAAGACCTCTCCAACTCCAACAGAGTGTTTTGCATTGTTTTTATGTCAGTGTGTTGAACAGCCTTGGGAAAAGGATAAATACCAGTGACACTAGCCAACAATGATATGGTAGTGGGGTTTGAACTACCTTCAGTTGTGTAACACAGAACAATTGAGAATAAAATGGAAAAAAGGAGGAATTTTGAAAAGAGGGCAAGAATTAATTTTAGCGTTTTTTTTTGGTTTTTTCAAGTTTTTTTCAGCTTTTTTTGGAGACATCATGATGACAACCCTTCATACCTAAGTATATCCCATCAACAAACGCAAGATGTCGATCTCACGTCAAGTCCTCACATCACCATTCGACATGCCATCAAAACCTCGCCTTCCTCTTCATTCGAAAAACTCTGGAATAACGAATCGAAGCGTCACCAACATCATGACTGATTCACGTGTCGTTCGTCGTTCCACTTTCATTCCGACGTCACGTCCAAAAGATGATGAGAATGAATGTGTCATATTCGATGCGCGATTACTAGATGAAAAGAATGTATTTGCGAATCCGATTGTTACCGTGATAAATAATGGCGAGGATCACGTTGACGGTAATGTGGTCAAGACAAATTGTTCGGTGAGTAAAGTACAGTAATGCTCATTCGACTTTCGACACACTGTCGCACTTTGTCAATCAAGTATTGACACTGACACCACTTCTTGTTCACTAATCTCGTAACACTATATAGAAGAAGAAACAGAGTAAACCAATACACCCTACAAACGTACACAGCATTCAAATACAGACAGATGACGACTCAAATAATATTGAAGAAGTGCAGTACGTAAATTCAATGACACAAACCGAAATTTGTTGTTCATGGGATGATGAAGTTCCAGTTGTTGACAACGACGATAAAGTAAAGTCATACTCGGACGACAATGTAGTTATAGAAGGTAGTGATACATGACAAAACAGAGGAGGAGGTCTACAATGAAAATAATATGATAAAGGCCCATAACAAGATGCAAACGAGAAAAGAAGTACAGGTCTCACTACTACACACTCTTATAAAAAGTCTTCTTTAAGCATATACAAAACTACATTCTTGGCAGTATCATCCGAACCGACAAATGGTAATTCACTCGTTCGAATATTGGAATGTTTACTAATGAGATATGGTATGAATTCATGGTATGATTTGATTTGTTTTCCATTATACGTTCTATTTGGAAATTCGGATGGAAAGACACAACACGGGACGATTGCAAATGGTATTTGGAGGTAGATGGCGAGATTGATTGCATCCTCTGTTGCCTTTTGTATGTGATGAAATAATTGTAAGATTATTGAACAGAAGAACGATCAATAATTGCTTATCAAGCTAATGTTGTTGCATTTTCTAAGTATAAGTATTCCTCACCTGATCAGGATGAAAGCCAACAATAAGATCCAACATTTTGAACTCTTTTAATGCATCCCTCGAATCATGGATTGCATTGGATTCATAACCAACTTCTTTGTGTTTGTCTCCTTTCGGAGCAGTTCCACCGTAATGTGATGTATTATCATTGGACGATGATGCAATTCTAGCTCCTTCTTTCTTCCAGTATTCATCCCACGACGTCAAGTCATTATTGCGCAGTAATGCGATGCGTTCCTTGCCATCGTTATTGTTGTCATCAATTGTAATTGTAATAACATCTCGTATAGCATTCACCAAATGATGGTCAACATGTATCCTCATATTCTTTGGTATCGACAATTGAATACTGCTATTTGCTTGAGAGTATGCAGCAGTACTAGCAGTAGCAGTAGTAGTATCGACATTAACATTCATACACGTCTGACGTTCCATCAAAGACGGGATCAACTTGGCCAACGGTTGATGGGTACTCAACCCCTCGATGGATCGTATCTGTGCCTCCTTTGGATGGCGTACGAGATAATGTATGGAGTTGATGATACGGTCAAAACACGGGGTGCGTGGATCGGCAATGATGGAGTCTACGCCATTGACGTTGTGCAGTACAAAGGAGAGATCGCCCCGTCCCCCCGCCACGTCGAGTATGTGTTGGGCTGTTGGGTAGGTTTGACGTAGAAAGGCGTGGAAGGTGTACACTCTACTTTTGCGGGAGTTGGCTCGTTGGCTGCTTTTTTGGGATGTTGCTGTTGCCATATTCATTTTGATTGTGATGGATGCTTTGAAACAACGGCTTCGTTTGTAGCATTCACGTGACGATACGACATGCCTGCACCTGCACACTGCACACACAACTGCACAGTAGCAATGGCCAAGAGCATATTAAAGGTACTTATATTGTATTTTGAATTACAATACCTTTCTGAAATAATTTGCCCCTGGAGAACGTCCGTCAAGAGAACACAAACGTCAAGATTTTCCCTGACATCAAGACCAACAATTTCAATCTCTTCAAGCATCTAATATACTATCTACACTACACAGACCTCATGAAGAAGAATGTAAGCTGGTCGTCCGAGACGCTGAAAAAGAAGCGGGACTGTGAAATGAAAACTTCTTGTGCCGAATCATCTTCATCTTCAAAGCCGCTTCAGAAGTCGCAGTCGGCCCAAGCGGCAACTTCCGCCGTGAGCTCGAGAATTCAGCAAATGGTTGCCATGTGAGATGTATAGTTGAAGTTGATTATTTGTTTGTTTATAATATTTCATAGTGTTGTCTTCTAACGCTGGATCATACTTTACATTCAACGATAAAACATAATTGACAGGCAAAAGGCCCAGAATGCCACCATGCAAGAGCTAATGAGCACGGGCTATGCGGGGAGTGCCAGTCCCAGTGGACTTCGAGACTTATTCTCAAAGCCATCCAACGAATTGAAATTCAAAAGCTCGGGTGCTAGTTTGGCTTTGGTGCCCGAGGAGGTGAGGGGTGTTGCCGAGAGGGAGGTTCAGGTTCAGGTGCACCACCAGCAGAAGCAGAATAATAATCGACAAGATGATGAACAACAAGAGCAAAAAGAAGGAGAGGAACAACTTCAAGACCAAGTTTGCATCATTCGAACGGAGCCAATCAAGCCTCCTTCTATCACACGTGGACCTGCATACAAGAAGATGGAAAATGAATTAACATCATGTGCAGGCAACAACGACACTAATGATCAGGTAACACCTCAAGTAGACAATAATAACGACACTCTTTTACCTCCAGGATCGCCTCCGAAGAATCCATACAATAAAAACCCTAATACAACACAACAACAAGCCAACAAACCATCCATCTCCTATTCGACACCAGACCATCTAAACCCAAAGTTACCCCGATTCTCATCTTCCGACACATCTTGCGATTCACCAATCTCTTACAACTCGGTATTAGATCAAAACTCCACACCTGCCACCGTACGAGAACGGAAACAACGACAACAACAACTTCAAACCATTCAGAGTCAAGAACAAATGATGGCAGCGGAGAATTATAATAATTACAATGATGAACCACATGAGTTGAAGATTGATCCGATGCCTTTGAGTTTGCAGAATCCGATTAAAGAGTTCGATTGGGCTGATTTTGTGCAGGGGGCTGCAAATTCAAATGATAATGGTAGGGTAGAGTATTATAGTAATGGTGGTTCACATAGTTACGGGGCAGCAGCAGCAGTGCCATCATTGGAGAACAATAGACAACACGTTCCGACAACAACATCATCATACGCACCGCCTCATTTCAATCCGAAACAACATGATGAGTATCTAGGAACGGAAAGGCAACATTTACTAGCACAATCGGCAGCAGGAATGACACAACAAAAGGTTCAGATATTCCCACCGCCAGAATCACATACACATCACATGTTTCATTACGGAGGCCCCAACAATAATGGTGCATTGGGTGGAGGAGGCCCACCTACCTCCGTCAATGTGCACGCGTATGACAATTACGAAGTTTATGACGGAATAGGAGAAGGAGGAGTTGATCATGACTTATTCCATATACCCCATGAACATTATCATCAACATCGTAGATCATCTCGCAATAGTAGAGCCATTATACGGAAAATAATTTGCTACCCCTTCCATTATTGTCTCAACGACCAATTGGGTAGATCATTCTGCTTCGGTGCCATTGACGGGATGCTCACGGGAGCGGGGATACTATCGGCCTGCGTCGGTTTGGACTTGTTACATTTACCGGCTCGAGCGCTTGCCTCACAGCCGCTGAAAACGGAAGAATCGATACGCACGGAATGGATGCTCATCGCCTTGACACTTGCAGCTTGTTTCTCGGATGGGATATGCATGGCGGTGGGACATATTTGGTCGACTCGTTTACTTGCCGGGTCTAGGTATGAAGAGCGTAAGGAAGAGCTGCTCAATTTAGAAACTAGTAGGTCCAATGCCAAGGCGAGATTGGTAGATTCCCTGTTGTCCAAAGGCATGCTAAAGATTGATGCGTATAGTTTAGCGGATACTCTGGAGGGTTATCCAGATATGTTCGTGTCTGCCTTACTTGGTGAAGGGTTTTGTGGACAGAGTACTTCCGTATATGGAATCAATGGATTAGGAAACGGGGGAGACGGAACTGGCATGGTCCGTGTCTCTAGCGGTGATGCCTCTAGACCTCCTCAACAGCAAAATGCCATTCCCCAACCCAATCACATGAACAATCCATGGAATATCCCCCCATCTGCATATGGACCGGGTGATATGCATCACGGAATGAAGTATGAATCATACAGCGACTTTAGTGATTACCAACAAGACCCGGAATTACGGACATTTTCGAAAACAATGTCGGATAGTAGAGCGGAAGGTTTGCTCATGATGATTAGCTTTGGTTCATTCTCGGTAATTCCAATATTGATCCACTCCTATGTTCCGTATATGGTTGATTACATGACATCCACCCGAGATGAGAACAATGTGATGCTGCATGATCATCCACCCAAGAATACAACATTACTATTCCTATCATTGGGTATTAATATGGCAATTATGTTCTTGCTTGGGTCTTGGAAAAGCCACTTCTATTCATCGCACTGGTGCATGTTTAGCATGGAAACTGTTGGAGTCCTTTTGCTATGCATAGCAAGTGCATATTCTGTGGGGTATGGATGTAGGCTCTTGATCAATTCTCATTTTGGCTAGAATGAAGGATAACAGCATCTATTCGAGGCTTGTATACGTATCATTTGAAAGGACTTCAACCGAAAGAGCTAAACAAGTTTGATGATCTGTCATACTATATAACCGGAGGATAATATGTTAATGATGTAACTCGTAATATTTTTCTCCATTACTTAATCTAATGTGCCATTTTCATTTTCTACCTTTAAGTAATATTGTTCATTTCGTTTCTTTCTGCGTTGGACCAGTCTCTTCTCATGATGTGACACGAAAAAACCTGTCATCTCAACTACCCGTGCGCTCATTGCACGTTTCAGTCGTTCCTGCATCGAAGGGCTGATTCTCCGAAAGACAAACTGGAAGAACAAAGAAGTTGTTCTTCTTGATCGTAGACAGTTCGGAGTAGCCCTCTTGCCTTTCTTCGTAGAAAGCGGAAGAACCCACTAACAATCGCACAAATGACAGGCGTTCCTCAATGTTCTCTGTGACTCCCATCGATCTTCAACGTCAAGCTTGACTGTAGCTTTCTACCAACTTTACCAGCGTGGATACGGAACGTTTCACGTGTGTCCCTCTGGACGAACATACCAGAGTCTACGTAAACCTATGCCAGAGGGACTCTTAAATGTCCCTCTGGAAAAGAGTTCTACCTCGAGATCTCACATTCATCATCTCTGCATTCTTCTGCCCTTAGATACTTGTCACACCACAATGACAACAGTGTTGCTGTGTCAGTTTCAGTGCTGGTGTCTAAGAGTGAGGAAGATAAAGAACTAAAGAGCTAATTCTATTCATTTTATTTTGCTCCATTGAGGCTTGAGGCATATCATGCACACTTTCATGAGAAAAAACATCTAAGGCAATGTCGTAAGCCGTTTGTAGTACCGTAGTTCACACAATAATACGCTCCACGGAACTCCCAGAGCGGCACTTAAATGTGTGATCTTAATCAATGAATATTTTATTTCACCGTATATTATACGTAAGAATTAGTAGTTATTGACGACAGAGCGGGACTTAATGTGTGAACAAATCTGGATTGAGGGCCAGAGCGGGCTTAATGTGTGAGCGGATTATTGTGTGAACTACGGTACACGATATTGATTGTTTATTGTTTGATAATAGATTTTATGAGTTAAAATATTCGTAACAATATGCAGGCAAACAAGAGACAAGAGTCTTCTTGCTTTTGCCTTCTTAATTCTCAGTTGGAAGGAACATTCAATATGATCTAAAGATCATATTGATTCCTCAATGATGTATCAATCCAGTCAGGGTATTAAGATCTAAACTGGCCCATGTCAATAATACAAATTTCGGCACGCATCCATATAAAGGCCGTGAAGCCCCCCTAAATCTAAATCGTCAAAATTTGGGGGTGCTCGATCAAAAATCAAGAAAAATAGGGCCAAATCGTCGACTGATCCATTGTCATATGTTGGTCTTGCGGACGAATTTGGCCAATCATTACAGCCTAACCTTGTAAAGGCACTCTAATCATATTATTAACAAGCCGGATAAGTGTTGTATTCAGTCATAAATATAAATGTTTATCACTACTATCTACTGCTAGTAAAGTGGACTAACTAAGTTCTCAGATTCTTCTCAAAAGGCTTAATATGTCGTAACCATCAATACATTACGCTCCTAATAGTTCATTTTGATGCCTAATACCCCCGTAAAGTTGTCATGGTTTGCTTGTTTGACGATGTTATACTGCCATCACATTGTCGATTTGAGGGGGGGATTTACTTGATGGGTCGTGTTATTTTTCTTTCCCGCCCCCGCCCAACACGCACCCTAAAATTTTTGGCTTGCACGGCCTTTATCCTTGGATTAACAACAAAGTCCAAGTGGTGGAACAAGAAGTGAATCCAGATAGGATAGACTGAGTATTGGATGAACAAGAAGTTGTTGGTGGTGTGGGTATGATTGCATGAAGATGAAAGTGATATGTGAATTGATGATTGAGCTGTAAGCTGTATATAGTATGCAGTTACTACAAACTACGAGTTTCCTTTGATTTGGTCCAGCACTTCTGCAACGTTCCCTAAGCAGTCTGTAAGCAGTAGTTGGTCAGAACTTTGATTCCTACAGACACTTTGCACCAGGAAATGAAAATTGAGAGTTGTCTGTTGAGTGAACAAAGAGAAAATTGAATGTGAACAAGAAATCATCTTCCCACTTGCAAGCATCCCATTTATCAAAATTCTTTCTTGGTTGTCAGAGAAGTAATAAACGTCAATGTACAATGTCTGGATGCGCAATAAGGGAGGAGCATACTTCTAGTGTACCTACACATACTAATATAGTACG
>JALLPH010000691.1:0-15837 GCA_036939855.1 Cyclotella choctawhatcheeana
GAATGACTCAACAACTAGTAAACCATTGTTGACAAATTTGGTGATTTTTCTTGTATCGAAAAATGACAAAGTCGAAGCATTGGTAGAGAACAGTAATACGAACGAGATGTTTTCTGACATTTCACAAAATGATCAGTGGAAGAGTGATGGTATTAATCTACTTGTTGATAGGCTGAAAACATACTTTGAACTTGGAGGAGATGAGTACAAAGGCTTAGACCCCTTTGATGAATTGGACATCATACATGTCAACAAAGCAGAACTAGAAAGTCAGAGGCATTTGTCTGGTTCTGAACAATCTTGTATGAGCGCAACGCTAAACGTTGTAAAGAGCCATATTCAGTTGAAATCTAAGAATGGATCTGAAACCAATAGTGCAAAGGTTGACCAAGAGCTCTTCCAATCTACCGTCAAAAGCAGATTTGAATTGTTTGGTGGTATTGAACCACCTGCATTCCTTAAATCCAATGCGTCTCTCTAGTTTTACCTTATTAATACTAATATTTATCTACTTCCATTTAACCTTACAATTTAATACTCCTTTGTTAACATAGAGGGTACGAGTTTAATTATCAATCATACTAGACATCGTCTCATGATTCATGTTTCTGTCCTTTGCCTCTTAGCGTCTTCCAAACGCGAAACCAGTGCCTCCTTCGATCCATCAACGTCCAACTTCCTCTTTCCAAGTTCTTTTCTCAATTCATTCACAGTCAATGTCTCTTCATCTTCACCTCCATTACTTAGAATTAGCATCTCTGCTAGCAGCTCACCAGACTTTTTCAAACGTTTCGAGTGCTCAGACTTAAGCACTTCTTTAGCATTCAAGCGTAGGAATGTGATTGCGTATTCTTTAAGCAATGGGCAAGATTTCGCATCTGCAAACAAAATATAATCCGATACATTCTCTATGGTGAGGATACGTTCCCGCACCAGAACATGTTCCACAGCCATCTTCAAGTCAATCAGCTCGTACCGGTTTGCAGCGTCAATCAGCTCCTTTCCATGCTTGAGCACTTCCTTATCAGTAGGACGGTGTTCAGCATATATGAACTGGAGTACGATTTTGAATACTTCTGCTGATGTTCCCTCGATAATAACAGAAGATTCCGTTCCTGGTTTAGGTAGGTGGCTGGCAAGAATAGGTGCGTTGTTGCACAGAATAGCTGAATGTACAGGGAATGTGCAGTTCCCCACTTTGAAAGATGCATCCGATCTCTCTCCAGATTCAAGCAGTTTCATCATGATCGAATAAAGTTTGCTTTCGGGATCATAGTGATCGTCTTGTTTATCTTTCACTTGAATTGTTGCATCAATACAAAGCGCACCATTTTTCAGGATGATATTGTTTGCATCAAGAATTTTATCGCGTTTCATATATTGCTTACGCCCAGTACCTACAGTTGACCCCACCTTAAACCCATAATCATGGTGAGACCTCTTTACAATTGTCCCGTTTGCATCCTTTATAGCTAGACGATATGCTGCGTCCAGCAATTCGTTGTTTTCTACGGGACATAGATACAAACCAATCCAACCCGGTTCACCCGCATCGCTTTCACCTCCGGGATACAACACAAGCTTCCACTTGTTCCCATTGCAATCCTTTTGAATGTCGGAATTCACACGGCTATCGACATCGGATGGAAGATCCGCAAAGCCGTCAAATTTGAAGTGGAGGAGGGCTGGCTTGATTAACATGTTGTTGGGACGGTGCTGTCAAGAGAGAGATAGAAGAAAGTGTGTCGTGTCACATTATCATATCTTTCACATCTTTCCCGCTCTTTCCCGCAACGACAAACGACAAACGACCATGCTACTTACACGACCATGCACCATGCTACATCATTTTACCTGATAACGAGCTCCAGGCTATGAGCAATGACTGCTGTCCATAAATTGCTATTGCTAACTATCTTCCTCGCACTTGTTTTAGACGCGGCTGCTTTCATAGTTCGAACGCCTCTCACTTCACATGTCACAAAGCATGGTGCACAACAAGCACGTTCCGAGGGATTCTGGCAACAATCCCCATCCACGCTGAACAAAATCCTACCATCACCACCGCCAATAGAGATATTAGATCAAATACAAGCTGATCCATACAAAGGAGGTTTTGAACCCGTCTCAGATTTTGACGAACCGCATACTCCGAAGATAATATACGGTTCCATCCCAAATGATTTAGTAGGAACACTTGCCATCAATGCTCCGGGCCGGATAAGAATCGGAGGTAGATTGTTGGGACATTGGTTTGATGGCGATGGTTACATATCCACACTCAGTTTTGACGGGAGGGAAAACAAAGTGAAAGCATTTGGTCGGTACGTCAGAACTGCTAGATTTTTGGCCCAAGAATTACAAGAGCAGAAGGATCAACCACAAAATGACAAAGATCCAGAGTTTAAACCGCCATTGGCATTTTCAGGAGCATGGACCAAGAGAGGTAATGGTAACTTTTACGAAAATATTGGTAGTATTCCAAAGAATCCGTCAAATACAGCAGTAATGTGGATGCCACCATTGAAACACTCGACTAAGCCACGATTATTTGCTTTATGCGAAGGAGGGCATCCAATAGAATTGGATCCAGGTACTCTTGAGGTGTTATGTGATGAAAAGCCATTCAATTCTCCTACATCTACAGTCTCGTCATTCTTCTCAGCGCATTATTCCATTGATTCAAGCGATGGTGCAATATACAATCATGGATACATCCTTGATTTGTTTGCATTGCCCTCCATCAATCTGATGAAACTCTCTTCTACTGGAGATTTGCTGAAACAGGAAAGGAGTCATATGCCTTACAATACATTTGTTCATGACTCAACAATATCTCAATCGTTCTTGGTATACATAGTATGCCCATATATTACCGCGAGTGGGCTAGAACTGACTCCATTTGTGTTTGGGAAAAAAGCATTGGGTGGATTAATGAAATGGCGAGGAGGCCATTCGTTCAATGACGTGGATCGGTACAAGAGCTACCTTCATGTGCACTCAAAAAAGGATCTAAAGCTGAAATGGAGGATTGAAATACCTCATCCAGTGTCAGTTTATCACATTGCCGATGCGTTTGAAGAAACAGAGAACGACAGAGAGACGAAGCTAAAAATTCGTGTTGCCGAGCTTGATTCTTCGAATCCAAAGTGTGACAGGCCTCTATTGGAGAAACAATTTGCAAACCAATATGCAGTACCTTCAGGCACCAGATTGCATTCTACTTTGGCGGAATATACATTTGCTCTCAACAATAACGGCTCTGGTAAAGGCAGATTTATTGATTTCAGATACATAGGCGACAAATCACGAGATTCAATTCCCTCTGACTATCCTGTAACAAACCAGGTCGGAAAAGAAACTCGACTACGGTACACTTGGTTAAACACTCTCAACACTCCTTCAAATGACGAAGGTTATGACCACCTTTCTGATTGGTTTGATGCTGTCCAAAAGATTGACATGGATAACAGAGACTCTTCTTCGGATCCCGTTACATTTGGAGAAGGTGTTGTAAGTGTTGCCATTCCTATCATATCTGTCATTCTGTACAAATCTCACCCTGGTTATCGTCATTTCTAATGTAGTACTGTGGCCCGCCACTATTCATTGCCAAAGAGAGGCTTTATTCAAATCATCACAATTCAAAACCAAGGCAGTTTCAAGAAGATGAAGGTTACATAGTAGTTGTTCTTTACATGTCAAAAGAACACCGTTCCGATGTGGCTATATTGGACTCTGAATCAATGGTAGTCTTATGTCGGATGGAGTTTGATAGGCATCTCACTTATTCATTTCATGGCGAATTCATACAAGATTATGCTGCACTGCAGTAATCTTAATTCAATTGTTACGTACAAGTTTTCAGCATAAGCACGGCAAAGGCAACCCACTTGAAAAGTTGGTTTCCGTTGCTCATCTAGAAATGCTCACTAGTGAATGATACACCTACTACTACATTTGTAATCCTGATACACTTATTACTGCCTTTGTAACCCTGGGATCATGTTTATTGACCTTCAATCAATATGAGCATCTATAGCTAGATTCTCACCAGTAACTGGCTGAAGAGTGAGTATCACAGGAGGTGCGCAGCTTGTGACTTGCAAAGCACAGTATAGTATCCAAGTTGACAACACTGCATAGAACAGGCCTGAATGGGAGCTGTTGGGGTAGAAGTACCTATACAAAGGTCACCAAGGTGGTAAGTGCTCTTTTACCATCTCTATTGCTTGGTTAACATTATAATGAATTTCATTTGATTCTCATGAAGCTAAGGAAGCAGTCAAGATAAAAATCATGTCTTTTTATTTCAAGTATTGCTGTATGTTGTAATATCTAGCCATTAGTACCATAATGCTCATACTAGCTAATGGAAGATGCTTGATACCATGATCTATGATGCCATGAAATTTTCGATTAGAGCATAAAATTAATAAGAATGTTGTCACAAAAATAAATGAGATCAAATTCAAATTTTACCAAGTCTATTGGACTTTGTACTATCATCACTGGGTACATGTACATGGTTTTAGTAAATAGCTATGGTATTACACATATGTAACCATAAGACATACTTACAAGTCGACACATCATCGTGCCGTTCTAATTTTATCTATGTATTATGCAGCCATACTACTCATTATTTTGGATTTCTCTAGTCTCTCATTGTATCGACGAAGAAGTTTCTATGATTCCATAAGGTAGCTATCATGATTTTATTTTAAGGATGACATCAATATCAATTGTAGTTGTAACTGAATTTTGTTCATAGGTAAAACTGGAGGTAACTCAACAACAGGTTTCTCTAGATATTATACATATTTGCAGATTCACTCTCACCTCACACTCACAGTGTGGTGAATAATAAAATCAAGCTCTACATGACTCAGACTCAGTCTCGGAAGACTCAGAGGGGCTCCCTTTCTTCCTCACCAAAGACTGGTGTATAATACAATTATTGTATTTGTTCTTTTGCAGGCATACAATCTGGATGGAACTGATGAACAACATTAGTAACACGGAAGAACACCATTATCACTTTTTTCTTTCCTCATCGTCAAAGTCAGTTTTTTAGAAGTAATACAAAAGTTTTATGATCTGCCTTCCCAGCTGATATAGAATTTTTGCTTTTTGAGGAGACATGCAATTAGGATCAAACTGCTGAAATATATGATCATCACCACAATCGCTTACCGTGGTACTCTTCTTGTTCGGCACTTGTAGAAGACAGTTTTGCACACCTGATCTGATTATCTGCTACACAAATAACAAATATTATCCTTGCTATTGCTATTTGCCCTGGCTGATCATGCCATTGGATGTAATGTGAATGATGTAAATAGTAAAACAATTCACAAATCCGCACTATTGGGTATTGGGAATGCTAATTTTTCTCATCATTTGAATTGCCCCAAGTGATCAGCTGGGGCTATCACTCACTTATTATTGAAATGTCAACTGGAAAATAATGATGACTGAAAAAAACATTTTTTTCAGAGGAGGAAAAATCACTTTTTGGTTTTTGCCTTTTGGCCCTCGCTCGTTGCCGTTGCCATTCACCACGCAAACCATGGCAGGTCAAATCAATGCACGCCGCGGAGCTACAGGGGGAGACATCACCCTTCTTGTGTTCTACAACTTGATACGGAGCCCTTTCCTTTATGTGGTGCTTTTATTGCTGTCGGGTATCACCTTTTATGGCATCAGCAAACAAGACGCTGATATTGTGGCGGTGGTTGATACAAACAGCAATAATGCCAATAATGGCCTGCGGTCAAAGGTGGCTGATGTGGTCACCACCAAAACTGCTGTTACTACTGAGCCTGCTGATACTACTACGGCCGCCGAAGAGGAGGTCACAATAGCATCAGAAGCAATGGAGACTGCGGAAGCATCCGATTCGAAAGGCGACGAAAACCCATCGGAGCCAGAGCAAGCCACTATAAATGATCCAGACTCAAGCCTCATCAAACTCAACCAAAAGTACCTTGATCATCTACGAACTCTGGATCCACTCCCCCAAAAAGTTCACATCCTCTTCCCCGATCGAAATTACGACGAGAATAACAAGGACATGCCCTTTGTTCAACACAGCATCATTGCACTGAAAAATCTCAACCCCGAGTGGAATGTCACAGTATACGACAACAATGATGTTGATGACATCATTCGATCTGCGGGAAGATCAGGTTTAATTTCACAAGAAGAAGCAGATATTTTAGTTGGTGCATCCACAAATGGGACAGAGGCAGCTCACATAGTTGAAAGATCAGACATAGCACGTTTGATTCTCATGTATACCGAGGGTGGTTTTTATTTAGATGCTGATCGATTAGTGACCATTCCCATGTCAAAAATATTGACTCCAGATGTGAAACTGTGTCTACCGACACATGATGATGTAAACTTTTGTCAGGACTTGCAATGCACATCGCCGAAGAATGAGTTATTCCTGTCCATGATACATGACTGTTCTAATATCCGAATGAAGAAAGGGCCTGGTGGTGGACCATTAGAAAGAAGAAAGGGGTGGAGCAAAGGAGGGGCGCTCTTTGACATGGGCCCTGTGGTTTACAATAGAAATATTCTCGGTACAGTGTTTGAAGATGTGACTTATGACAATATTGATCAAAAAGGGGGATATGGAAAAGCAAGAGAGTCCTTAATCAATTCAGATGGGTTGATTTTGACAAAACGAGATGCAACAATGGACGGTTTATTGCTTGACAACTCAATACAGAGAATAGGCAGAGATTCATTGTATGCGAAATATGGAATGAAGAGTTGGGCGCCGGCAGTGAATGCTGTTTGGGACAAGAGATAAAATGGCTATTTCAATCACAGCATATGACATAAACGTAGGCAACTACATGAAAATTAGTTATGCAGTTACAAATACCATATATTACTATTATCTGGCTGCACCAGACGTATTCAATGCGGGCATGAAAGCTATCGAAGTAGATAATTCTCGTCTTAAAAGTCTCTACACCGGATTATCGAAACTTGGGAGTTTATGCACAGGTGTTTCAAACGTCAACAACTGATGCATATTCCTTTGATCTTTTCCAGAATTATGAGACGCAGCTTTAGTTCCAGCCAAAGATGTACCGCATGAGCTTGATGAATCAACAGTCTTCTCTTCTTCCTCAGTATCACTTCCTCGGAAACAAATGGTTGGATCGCAAGCCTGGCACGACAAGAGCTTAATAATCGTGTCTGTCATGTTCTTATTTTTCTTGTCAAGTCGGTCCGAGGTGGAGGTGAAGTTGGAGTGCAACGAGTATGTCAGAGTTCCACCACCTGTAGTAGTGCTACTGCTACTGCTGCTGCTGCTGACACTGCTACTGCTGTCAGATATTTCACTGAGACATTCATCAATATCTGTCTCATTAGATTCCGCAACAAGTTCAATCATTGAGACACATGAAGCTCCTGATTCGCTGACAGACTTGATTGGTATCGATTGAGTAGTGTTCGCACTAGTTATTTGTACTTTGTCAAGTGCAGCAGAGTCATTTGGACTCGAAGATTTCGAAGACAGAGAGCCAACTCCCTGCTGCTTCCCTAGAGCAGTAAATAGCTGCAGTCTTTGATACAAAGTCAGTTTTGAACTAGCAGCACCAAGTTTTCGCCACCGCCGGTTTCTGTCACTATGTGCCTGCAACATTCCATCGTCTGCCATGGCCTTCAAATCCAAACCTGACTCCTTCTGATTCACTGATAATCTTATACTCAGCGAAGCACTGGGTTCAATCTTATATCTGGTATTCTCATCATTTGCAAAATGGACATACATAGATGAACCAGTAGTAAATAGTGTCTTCTTCTTCTTGATTGCTTCACCAGCGCAGCTCTGAAATACAGGAACCTCTAAATCAACATCTTGGCACTGCCAAGGAATAATGACCGTAGCAATGCCAAACGGAATGTTTTCATTGGTACCTCTTTGCAAGCTAACCTGTAAAGTTGCAACCTCAGGTGCAAATTGGTCATAGATAGATGTTTGCTTGTCCCTTTTCTTCTTCTTCCTTACATCATGGATGTTATCGGCAATGTGAGGCTTCATGATAGTTCGAGAAAAGCTAATTGTTGACAGATTAGAAGAGTCTGTCCATTTTGCAGATACCTTCGTGCTCTTCTTTTTGGACTTGCGAAACATAACTGGCAGGCTCCTACTTTCAATGTATTCATGCTCAATGACATCAAACTCTCTCCCTTGATACGAAATAACAGCTTTAACCTCGCTGCTATCAATACCATGGATATTACGCTTCTTTCGGGAGACGATCCGACTTATTCCTATTAACTCTTTGATTTGTATAGAGACGTTCACATTTCTGAACTCATTCGGGGGCTCTATAGAGCCGTCGGAAGTTGTCAATGGCGCAAAATCATCAAACGCAGTCTCGATATCATAGTGTGAGCTTGATTGATAAGCTGCACCAGTTGCAAGTTGCATCGGTTTGAGTATTAACTCATCCTCGCCCCAGCAATCTAATGACAAAGTATCACAAATTGAAGATGTGCCTATGTCCTCCTCCAACTTAATCTCCTTCTCATAATCTGAAATCATCGCACTGGAAGGTCGAGGTTGAAGATATAATCCAGATGCCATCATGTCCTCGATCCCGTCCAAGATAGGGATGCTCTTATCTGCATCATTTTCCAAGAATTTAGTTACATCGTCTGATTCTAAGTTGTGATTCTTAGAAAGGCAATTAGTATTTTCACAAGGATTGGGGGCTACTTCATTCATTACACAAAGTTTTTCGTCTAATTGAAGAACGATTCGACTGGGATCATTGGATGTGACTTCGTTGTCTGTTTTTTTGTTGATTGATTTCATTCGATGCCGCATGATTTTTTCAACAGCGTCAATTGTTAGTGTCATTGACCTCTGACCTACAAATGGCGCATATTGGAAGAGGGGCAGCTCTTCTTCAGGTACGAGGCCGAGATAGGCGTCATGGGATCATGTCAAACATCAAACATCATCTCTCTCTCTCCATTCCATCTACTCTCTATTGACCAAAATAAAGGAGATAGAATGATAGAATGGCATGTTGTCATGCATTATGTCGTTTGAATTTTGGCGCGAAATGACGGAATCTACGAATTCCTACGTGAACAACGGTGCCAAAAATGGCGACCAGAGGCGCTTCACGTCATAAACGCTTCTCCAACATGATATCGCCTCTTTTTGTTGGCTGTTTTATGGTAGCCGTGGCTTTCAACACTCGATAACCGATAACATAAATTGGTGAATCGTCTCTTCCAACTGTATTCTTAACTGGCTGCTGACTTCGCTTTTTGACTCAGGCATTGACTACAGAAAAAAATCAACCATGGTGCAATCTAGAATCATCCTGTCTCTCCTCCCGATCATCATCCTTATCGCATTCCCATTCGTATCGTCGCAAAACACGAGAGGTGCCGCTGCTAACTTTGCTGCTGACGCCACCGCCGAAGAACTTGACGATCGTAGAAGACTCGGATGGCTATCCGATTTGCTGAAAAAATTGGCACAGGAGGCGAAGGATGATACTGATGCTCCTACAATTAGTGCGGCTCCTACTACTACTGCTCCATCACAATCACCGGTTGAAGAAGTAGTGCCAGCCGGTGATAAGACATCATCGCCTACGTATTATCCATCCTATGTTCCAACAGGAAGCCCTGTCAAAATCAGCCCACTGAAGAAAAAGAAGAAGAAGAAGGATAAGAAGAAAAAGGTAAGTACCTTTGTTGTTCGTTTGGAACACTAGAAAACATATTATCAATCCATAATCTCACCCTGACTTACCTTCCTTCCCATCATGTTTACTCTTCTGTCAGAATAAGAGCAACTAATGTCGTAAAGAACTTTATTTGAGCATTGTGTAAATGGCAGAAACAATTTCAATTGTGGTAATTGATAGAGAATGTTGCCTCCGTAGTGGGAAATTTGTGAATTAATCAATGCAAAAGCTTATTCGAGCTTTCAAATGCAAAAGAGTACTATCGTCATTTGAAGTAATCCATGTAAAACTGAATTAGTGTGTATCTGGTATCGTGTCTTTTGATTGGATCTTCTATTTAGATTCAAAATATCTAACTAACCTTATGTTTTGACAGTGACATTGTTTTGGCCATAACTTCAATCTCGGTTGTATTTTAAGTAAGTGATGATGTTGTCAACTGTGGGATGTGGTTCAAGTTCAAAATCGTATGCTTTGTTGGTTCAAACTGTATTGTACTTTGTCGGAACCTTAGAACCAAGCTCATCTAGAAATACTTTATTGAACCCTTCTGACGGAATTTTCCTGTACCATGACTCCATCTGAAGGTCAATTTTCAGTGACAGCACATGAGTCTGGATTCCGATGCTTGTCTAGTTGATAACTTACTTTAATTTTACACCATCTATATTCGTATGATTATGTGAATGCCCCCCTGAACACATTATTCGGGCTAACATTGCCTCTAGCAACCCTTCCTCTACCATCACCAAACTCAGCATCAGCCAAAATATCTGTTCGAGCAAGCCACTCCTCCATGGATGGTCCATCGCCCATGGCAGCAAGCATAGGCGAAAATATACCATGAAATTCAATGGCATTGAGTTGAAATAGTGAATCTCCGCCATCAGAAATAAGATCTCGCTCTCCCACGAACAAAAGACATCTAAAACTAATGGCCCTGAACGCCTTCCACGCCTGCGGTGGTATCTGCCATTTGTCGGCAGTATCACGAAGAGTTGAAATAGTAAGACTCACGGTAGATCCTTTGATGGTTACATCATCTTGAAATCCAGCCACTTCATCTGCTATAATTCGTGCGATACGTTCTTGAACTCGCATACGGACCTCTAGGGATGGTTTGCTACTATTCTCTTTCCTCGAAGAAACTTCTTGATCGTGTTGCGAGCTCTCACCAGATGATTGTGTATTAGACGATTCATTTAGAGATTGCAATGCCTCTCCGAAGCTAATTGCCCGTTTACTATTTGGATCAGGAGCAGTAAATTTGTTTCGCAGTACATTTTCCCTGTATCTCAATCCAGCAGAAGTGCCAATAGAATTAGATGCATTGGTGGGCGATGAATTATCCATACCTGTTCCTTCTCCGAATAGACTCATGCCAGTGCGTCTAGTGTTTCCCATGTCTTCGTCTTCAGTGTAGCTGATTGTAGTAAAACCGCTTTCCATTTCTTCTGCATCTGCTGAACCACTTCTCGTTGGAGTGACTTCCTTAGAAGGTGTATCGCTTTCATCATCACCTTTGGCATTCTGATTTGCACGTTCGGCGCGTTTAGCTCCATCCCTCTTCATCTGTGCCTTATTTCTCATTCTTCGTTCCAACCTCGTCACATGAATTGCATGCAATCTTATGTAACTTTTGGCAACATGGGTTAAAAAGAATGACAAAAAGAAGAGAGAAGAGGGGATGAAGAAGAGTGTGCAGAACCATACGGAGGAGTTCTTGTTGGGGGTGTAATCGCCGTATCCTACGGTTGTTAGGGTAACAATTGACCAGTATATACTCTCTGAGTAGCATTTAAACCAACAAATTTTGACGCATGAGCTGTACAAAACGAATCACTAATGAGAATCAAGAAGTGAAAGCCATGCACTTACCGAGTGGAGTCCAACCTTCAATTAGGCCAACAACTACTGCACCTAACATGATCAACCCTACAAAAGGCAATATAACGGCCAATACCCTACCACTTTTAGTCGTCTCCATATAATGCTTTACCTCCTTAAATCTGCTAATTGCTCCATCCAATGCTCTATCTAAAGCAGGTTGTTCTCTTACCCGATCTTCCAATTCACTCATGAATTGTCGACGAAATCGTTCCAATGCCGGGTCCTGATCTTCATCTTCAAACCCATCTGTGGTAGCCTCTTCTTCTTCTTGCTGTTGTTGTTGCTTCTGTTTCTTCTTTGGTCTTGTCCTCATCCTAGTAGCCTCCAATGTAATTAATTGATAGGTATGTGCACCTAATACAGTCACTCCCGAAATACCAACCAATACATAAAACGAGGTAAAGGCATGAAAGGCTGCCGTGTTGGGTAGCGGCCGCGGACCTCCATACCCCACTGTGGTCACTGTATAAACCGTAAAAAGCAATGCATCGGGTACAGACCACCCCGCTTCATTGCTGTAGAAAATACATCCTCCCCACAGGTACAGTAGCATACACCCAGAAGATAGGAGGAAGGAGATTCGTGTCGCTGCATACTTGGCCTTCCATGCTATTTCTTGATTTTCAATGGCACGTTCGTATTCTGTATCGAATATATGACGCAATGTCGTTAAATCATCCAGTAAAGACGAAGAGCGTTCGAGCGAAGGTTGTGGGATATTATGTGCCTCCTCTTGAAAGAGAGATGTGTTTGAGAAGGGTTGCCAGTCGGCTTCTTCCTGTCCTCGGGGATGGCCTTTAGGAGGAAGCTCTGATTGCTGCTCTAGTGAATTTGATTTGAATTTCAGTTGTTTTGTTGGAGATCGTTTGGTCGTCTCGTCTTTCTTGTCAACGCTTTTGCATTCGCTGGAGGTGTCAATTGACAGCGTTACACCAGAGTCCCTCTCCCCTTCAGTTGGAAATTTTACATCATTTGCATCAGAAGCACTGCTGCTTGGTTCAACAGTTTCACTTTCCTTCGGATGAGTTTCATCTTCATCGGATTCGTCATCATTTATGCTAAATTCGCTAACGACAGCAACCCCGTGAACTTCTTGCTCTTTTTCTTCGACAGATGCAGACGATTTTTGTGCTTGTCCACTTGCCATTTCATTTGAGGGCGCTTCCACTGTTTCAGAAGCCGTTTGTTGAGATGAACGTGCTGTTGAATCCATTGTTTCTTCCGCAGATTTCATGGTGTTAGAGTTGTCAGATGTCAGAGGTCAGAGGTGAGAGGTGGTGGGTAGGCCTGGGCAAAAATTGTAAGTCAAAATGGCCAAAATTGTAATCGAAATTGTAAATTAGGGCCTACGTGATTCCTACGTAGAATTTGTACCAGAAAAATTGTGGGCGGGCCCACGTATTGACCCATTTGCTTGGACTCACCCTTGGATCTTGGATCATACCATACTGCTCGCAATAAGCCAATACCAAACCATTTCTACCTGGAACTATGAAACATATCATACAATTATTCATAACAAGAGGTGCAGCAAAAGAATTCATTTTCAGCCTAGAGTGAATTACACCATTGGAACAGTTGGGGATAGTGAACAACTTGAGAAGACAAACACCATCAAGGCACCCTTAACGAACGGGTTAACAACTACAACTTATGTGTTGTCTGCTGATTTGATACTGTTTGAGGGTGCCAATTTCATATGTGTTGACATAAGTACTGTGCCTGGTTGCAAGCAGGTGAACTTTCCAGTTTAGAAGCCTCAACTACTGCTAAAAACACCTAACAAAGCAAGTTACAATTTTTGACAATTTTTACAATTTTTGGGCCCTCAAAACGGCCAAAATTGTAAAAACAATTTTTGCCCAGGCCTAATGGTGGTGCTGGAGCTCTAAGCGAAAAAAAGAGGAATGAAAAATATTTTTGCACAGCACTAGATACTAGATTGTTTTGGGGGATAAAGAAGATGATACAACACTGCAAAAAAAACTGGCCGTGAGTTGGTTGAATCCACTTTTCTCATCTCGCCCACCAACTTACGACCAAATCGAATTCTTGATGTCCCGATCAAAATCTTCCACCAAACTACGGCCATTGACTGATGTTCTCGTCGATATGAGCACCTTGCGACCATTTTGACTGCAAAGAAAAGCATACGACCATTCCATGATAGATAGGCATCAAGATTGTTAAAATTGTGTTGTATGACCAGTCGAAGACAGGAAAAATGAGAATCTTTTGTATTATGTTAGATAATTAGCTCTTATGACCAACTTATCACATGAAGACAGACGTCAAGCCATCATCGCAATCACACTTCAGAACAAAATAAATTGGCGCAGGTGTCAGAACAAAGAAAAGGAGTCCCATAATAACTATACCATATGACACAGATCGATTTTATTTGGCCACGTTTCATTCTATGAAAAGCAATACATCATCTGTTGATAAGAGCTCTTAATTGATTTGATGTGATAACAAATCACCATCACATGAACAGATGATAGCATCACATAATATTGATGACGAGAAAACGTAACAATAACAGTACTCACGAGACAATTTACCATCAGCCATCAGCTATTTCACAATACTATAGTTACATGATATCCCTTCAATTGATCATTGGAAAGACAATCCCGATAGCCAACTGAAGTCTCTTCTTGTGCTCCCATCGTAGCACTATTACATGTAAGACATGATGTGTTAGTGATATGAACATAGGTTAGCATGTAAATAACGACAACTTACAATCGACATCTCACCTACCCCGGCAGCCTGGGATGATTAAACCTCAGTACACCACATCAGCGACGACGATGATTGATCCGTTTGGTGAGTATATTCCATTAAACGATGTATCCAAATCTCGAAACACTTACAATTATGCCCGTTTCATATGAACATCAGATCGTATCTCTGTCCACACACGAACTATTGCAAGTCCTTAAGTGTGAAGTGCCCTGCATACTGCATAACTCATCTGCACATCAATATTGTATGATTCGTCCCGTGTCCCGAGTAACTCCCTCAGAGCTGATGATGTTGTTATTAAGAAACACGAAGTCACTTTCGCTCATATTGGAGTGTGGATATCATCAATCATCATGGAGGCTGGCACATCAACCATCGAAAGTCATACATGACGTAGACCATAGAGCCGACAAGAGACAAGAGCAGATCACTGTTAGATAAATGCGTAATGAATAATAGAGGAGTTGAAATTCAATAGCAATATATATTCATTGGTACACTTACTATCATTATATACGACCATAATTAATTGGGGAAGAAGTGGTGACTGAACACTGGTTGTACGTGAAATGGCCGTGGGTTGGGGGATCGAATTGGTCATAAACTGATTGTAGAGCAATGGCCGGACCATTATCATAGAATTATTGGCCGCTGCTCTGTCGTATCTCCTCCTTCCGGGCTTATGATGGTTGTATTTATCTCGGGACGAGCAAGAGACATCCGGTGATGGTTTGGCCATAATGATATTTAGTTTTATCTATGACCGAGCAACGCTCATTTAGTGGGCGGCCGTATGTTGGTCGACCCCCAATACGACCAAACTTCAGCCGGACTTTTTTTTGCAGTGAGTAATGGTGATTATCAGTGCATGGGCAATGGAGGTTACGGTGATAGCGGGGGTGACGGAGAGCCTGAAAATGGAGAAGACAACGCACCCTCGGAACACACACACCCTGGATGGAACATCACCTATGATTCCATGAAGGCAAATCTCACTGTAGGTAGTACCGAAGAACTCATCTTCATGTATAAAATTTCCTCCACTCGAGCCTATGAATACAAGCTCCACGAGAAAGATTGCTTCACAGAGATTGGAGACAATCTTATCACTGATAATTGGGCCAGCTCCGAATCCAACGAGGATGGAACCGACCGTCTTACTCTTTTCTACGACATTGACCAGTCTGCCATTGCATCAAGCCCGATCTGGAATCAAACTTCTCAAGAGATGAAGATGTGCCTCCTTCTCAGCCTGTTTGAGCCTGCTACTGCAGATGATCCAAGGATGATTATTGCTCAGGATAAGCATGTGTTTACCGTTGGTGTCAACTCCACTGTCGACTTCAGCTTCGAGAATGCCCTCCAAGATGCAGATGCTGGTGAAGCTTCCAGTTCAGTGAACCTCGATGACTATGTGGAGGCGTGCAAATGCACCGAAGACGAGACATTTCAG
>JALLPH010000692.1:0-16515 GCA_036939855.1 Cyclotella choctawhatcheeana
AACCATTGCTGCTGGACTGTCCCAATGTCTCATTATGGATATATTGAATGATGTTTTTCAGTTTGACATCTTGCTAGATCTTTTAGTTGATTTTGTGAGAAGTGAAGCTTGGACTAATTGGGCACCGTGGTGGCTCTTACTTCTCTTGTCATTGATTTGAAGATTGCTGCTTCCTTCATATTTTGACTGTAAGTTTATATTAATCTTTGACTTATAGGTAAAGTTGTTTTAAAATTGTCAAAGACAACTAATTACCACTTGCTTCTAATCTGGTATTGAGATAATTTTTACTAGATTTAGCATTCTGTGTTAGAGTTATTGATTTGATTTTGCAGTTGAAGATGCCTTCTTTACCACTTGAGCTTTTATCTCATCTTGTTGAATTGCTGCCCTTCTCAGAGGTCGAACTTCATTAGGGTTTCTCAAATTTTGCTGCATTTGATGCATGATGCAATCTCAGAACAAGCCTATAGATTTATAATACACAGGACAATCCGCTAGGCCGTGATCCTGTACTTGATTAATATTGACAATTGACAATAGTCCATAGACACAAAGCTTGTTTAATGCACGGAAAATATGTATTGTCCAAGTTACATATTCAGTACATAATGCTCTTCAAAAAAAATAACTGTCAACCCATTTTGTGTGTGCAGCTATGAAGCCTCTTTAAGTCCTACACCACCTCCTGCTCACTTGTGATGACTTGTTGATATACACTATCCACAACATCTCCATATAAAAAGATAATAGGGAAAGAGGTATGTCTGCTTTGATCTTTTGCAAGAAACAATAATAAATATCTATGTTACACTTGTAACTTTAAATTCACATAATGAATGACATAAAAATTATCTAGACTTCCCATCGATCATCATGGATAGCCTTAGGAGAAAACGGTTTTGTGATAGCCACAGGCGAAATTGCTTGATCTCCAATCATGGGTAGCCTATCAATCTGACTTTTCAACGGCTTGGGAACTACAACTGTCTCATTGTTTATCCGATCGATGATGGCTTGAAATCCAGAAGAAAGTGTGCATATGTCGTCCTTGTTCGCGCATCTGAAAAGAATATCACGCTTCTTGCCCTTAATTTCTGTATGGAGTACAAATGTGAAGCTGCCTTTAAATTTTCCTTTCTTTTGTTTCTTCGAAAGACTGAAATTGTCAGTTGTCACAGATACGAATTTGACCTCATTAAACATGATACCACCCTTGCCACTACTACCAATGGCGTCAACACTGTGTTCATTGTTGTGTCCATTGAACTTCTTCACCCAAAGCAACCCCTGCGGACAGCAGTCAATCTTGTTGTATCTGATGTCATCAGATTTTTTAAACCAAACAACTTCCTTCGTTATCGTGAGGAACTTTGATTGCCACTTTCTCTCTCGGTTTAGCTTCATCACGAAGTACGAAACAGAACACATATTAGCATACAGGCAGTAATATTATTTACAAGAGATACTCAAAGGCCTACCTTCAATACCTCCATCCCATCCTCACCCAACCGTTTCAAGAGCAGCTTCATGGCCTCGCATCGCAGCTCAGCACCTCTGGGAGAGAGAACAGGAGGAAATTCAAGACTTGCAGTATTCATGTCTTCACCCTTTTCAACAACCTCGTTTGGAAGTGGAACAGTCAGTGCCGTGTATGCATAGAAGAGCAGCTTCTCGTACGCCCGTGATTGCTCCTGCTGCAAAGTCTTCTTGCTCCGAGGCGACAGGGCAAACCCACAGTCTTTACTTTCCCAGTCTTTTAACTTGTTCATCTCAAGCTCTGACAGAGGAACTATGTCAGTGATTTCTGTGCCTTCTTCATTCTTATCATCACCTTCATTATCATCTGTGCAATCAGAGTCTTCATAATCAGATTCATCCTCATCAGAGCTCTCTTCGTCACTAGTTACAGTTGGATCGTATGTTGAAACGGTAGGTTCATTGGTGTTGAGAGTTTGTTCCCCTTCTATAGTCCCCTCTTCAAAGACAAGGGTTCTATCCTCGTTTTCAGCAAGGACGTCTGTCTGTAAGTCTTGATAGTTCTTTCTATCTGTTTCATCCGAAAGATCAACCAATCCTCGATTTGATCCAACAGTATATTCATGGACATTGGATTGGCTATCTTTGAAAGCTAGTTGGTCGAAGCTGTCTCCTTCTAGATTTTCATCGCTATCATTAGAGCACGCATTTGGCATATTCATCATGTCTGCTGAATTCGAATCTTTCAGAACCAATTTGATGAGAGAACACACATATATCCGAGAAAGAATAATTATAGGCAGTATATCGTCTCACCTGTCGCTGCACAACCTTTTGATGCGCAATACGCAAACGAAGAGGCTCCTAGCATGCCACACGCCAGAGGAAGAGCGAGAGGGAGCAAAAAAACCGATGGCCTCGTTTCCCCTACTGTTTCTGATGGCGTTTCACCTGTTTCACACCTCCTCTTGGTACTATCTTCCACAAAATTTTTTCCGTTCTTCACCATCAATAATGCCCTTTTGAGTAGTGTTGGGTTACTGTCCTGACGCTGAGTTGACTCATCTGTTGTAGTATCACTTATTAAAGACCGAATTTTATTTGGATCTTTAACATCATGTGCAGCACCTTCCGGACCGAAACTTTGAGGATCGACATTTTCTGTGCCTTCATTGACGAAGCCAGGGTCACGCACACCAGAGTGTCTGCTATGAGGAGAGCACACTGGTTTATCACTGAGTACATCAGGAATCTCAACAATAGATTCTGGAATGTCTTTCTCCATTGAAAATGAATGACTTGGTCCTCGCTTCGAAAAAGATTTCTTCCTGGCATAATCGGAATTTCCTCCAAAGATCACAGACGTAGCTTGAGTAGTGCATCATTAGTGTGAGATTCAATACAAGAGAGAAACTATTGTCAAGGTTTGAAGACTTACTAATATCTGATGTGACAGAGGCATTACTCGGAGAAGTCCTCCCATTAACGTTGATAACACCATAAGTCCCATCCATCATAAAGAGACCAATTGGCTCAATATCTTTCTCTTCTACTTTAGGCAGTAATCCAGGATCTTTGGAACTAGTTTTCGTCTTTTGGATCATAGACTGACTCCCTGTTGTAGTTGATCCGTCTAGTAGTGACTTCATAGGAACAGCGGTCGAATCCTTCCGTTGTTTGACTTGACGACTATTAACAGACACCCCAGAAAATACATCTTCAGTTTCCGCATTGCTCGTGATAGTTCCCATCTTGGATAACGAACTCTTTCGTCGAGACTTCTTGCTCTTTTTAGCAGACGAAGAGTGTTGTCTTGGGTTTCCCACTGAGCTATCATCAAGGTCAAGGTCACCGAAGATACTATCATCATCGTGATCAGGAGAGGGCGGTCGATTTTGAGAGAAACGCTTAGCTCTTGCACTAAGAGGATCTTGCAAAATTGCTTTTTGTTGATGCGGTTGCATAGGAGTTTCAGATTCAGAGTTGCATCGTAGAGATATCTCACATCGCTCAGTTGCCTTGTCCGACCTCTGTTCTTCTTGAGAAAGAGTTTCATTTAGTACGTCTCGAACTGCTGCGTTGATGTTGCTGTCCCTTTCAGAAATTGGACGACTGTGCCACCAAGATCCTAGCGATTCATTCTCAGTAGGAGTTTGCGCTGCAGACTTTTGACCGAATAGAGTCGATGCATCCACGGGATTCCCAGCATGCAACGAAGGGAATGCTGAATTCGTTGAATCATCATTTGCTTTCAGAATCTTAGCTGAAGCCCATGATACAGCACTCGCATCATTTCCCTCTACACCACAGGGTGGGAATGAACCTTCTTCTTCTTCAGCAGCTCCAAACAAAGATATAGGATCGAATTTGGTTGCTGTATCATCAGTCTCTTCGCTACACCTTGATTCTATTCCAGGTGACAAATCATCATTAAACTCCTCAAGAGAAGGTCCATCTCTAGATTCCATCCTACTCGGACAGTCTCTGTGTTCAACTTCGCTAAATCCTTCATATCGATCCACGCTGGCTTCTAATTCAAGCCCTGTCAACTCGCCAATCCTCGCTTCTGCTTCCACCCTTCCTTCCATTTTCATTATATCGTCACGCTCATCTACCACACTAATCTTTTCATCATTCCAATCAACTCCCCCCGAAGATAAATCTGCCTTCATGGTTGGCGTTGAAATTTTCTCTCCAGCTTCTCCCCATTCAACTGATGAAATTGGTTTAGCATTTTTCCGTGCCTCCTTTGTTGGTGCTGCATTTTCCTCCTCAGAGTCTCCCCACACTACTGCTGGGCTAGTTGCCTTGAAATCCCATCCTACCTTTTCTTCTTCTGTTACAGGAGCAGTTAACGAGACTGGAGTTTCTGGAACACCGTTCTCCCACTTGCTATCACCAGAAGAACTGGGCCCAAGCTGTCCAGCACCCCAAGATGTAGGAGAAAAAGCATCCAAAGATGTAGGAGAGAAAGCTTCAACAGGCCAATCAAAGTTACTCTGGAACTGGTCATCATCAAAGTCGTTGGATGGATTTGGAGTTTCAGTATCTTTTGACATAGTTAGAAATGCTTCGCCTGCTAGCTTAGGTGTGTCGCATGATCCCTGTTGAGCAGGAACAAACGACTGTGCTTCTGATACAGAGACAGTTAGCTGATTCAAAGAAAGCTCCCTGCTAACATCTGATTTACTCGGCATCAATGTTTTGTACTGAGAACCAGTTTCAATATTGCCAACTTTCTCTGGTGTTGGCTTCACAGCTGAGGGTTTAGACGCAGAAAAAAACGACTTCTCACTTTGCCCTTGTGGTGACATTAGAAGTATTGCTGGCTCTGGAGCAACCACAGGATCAATAGCATCTACCGGGGCATCGCCATCACGAGTGTACACGAGGAGTGTTGCCGGTTCATCCAGCATTTCTTTTTCAGCATCAGCTACATGGGAACCAAAGCTAGGATGGCATTCCATTTGAGGCTGCTCATCGTTCACATTATATTCCTGATTCTCATACAAATATGCCATTTGAGAGGGAGTGAGAGGGCATTCAGTCTCATAGATTTGATGTACATTGTCTTCGCTTTTGTATTGAGGTCGAGGCTCGAACAAATCTCCGACTTTATCTACTAAACTAGTTGCTGAGGGCTTTGATTCAAATAAGTAGCCATCACTTTGCATATTCACCTGATACGATGCAAAACTCTCCTTGCTTTCATCATCGTAGCAATTCATATCTGATTGCGCCTCCTCTTTTGTCGTCGTCGAATTACGTTGTTGCCATTTGCGATACTGTTGAGCTTTTGATGCAATCTTAGATTTCTTCAATTGAACTTGCTGCTGCTGATTGTCCGTGGCTACAAGAGTACTGCCCGTTGCTTCTGAGTTGGTAGATTCAATGCTCGGCCTCTGAATACTCAAATCGTTGCTAGTCCTCTTACTTTTCCTTCCATCACTTTGTCTAAAAGACTTCAACTCGTGATGGACTACACGGGTATCGGCGCCATAAGTCAACTGTTGACCATCAATTCCATCACACAAACGTGGATTACATCCATCAGACTGTTGCAGTCCATCAGAAGTATTAAATTCATCACTCCATCTCTCCGTTGTAGGCACACGGCGAAGCACATCATTACATTCATCACTAAATCGTTTCTTTGCTCCTCCCTTGCCCTCTTCAGATGTTATTGCTGCGGATACACCCTTGTGCCTATGAATAAGGTGGGGACTTCGAGCACGAATCTTTGCAATTTTCTCTAGTCTTGAGCTACTGGGAGAGTTAGTGACTAGAGTCTTGGTCGGAATCTCATGGTCAGTATTGTCCTCTAATAGAGAAACCTCCTTCCTCTCGTCCTCTTTGGTTAATGGCTCCATTTGACTCTCTGTATTATTGGCTGCAACAGGCTCTTCTACCTCTGCCACCTCCTTTACATGTTCTTTAACAGTCTCTTCCATCTCGGCATTCGTCTTTATTTCTTTCACCCTTTCCTCTTGATCTAATTTACATGCCACCTCTTTCACATGCTCTTTCAAAGCTGATTTGTTAATAGTGGGCTTCGGAGATGACGAAATTTTGCGAGCTGCGGCAAGCATCTTTTTGGCATCGGCAATGGAGTGGCTACGTCGTGAACGGGGAGTGCTACGTGACTGTGGAGGATTTTTGGTGGGCGTCTGAGGTATTTCCACCGAGAGTGTGGTTTTGTTTGCTGTCGTGTTGATAGAAAGTGGTTTCGGTTTGCCTTCTAGAAAGGGCGGTGCGGTGGATAGTGGCAGTTCACTTTTTACTTCGCAATCAGCAGAGCTGTGAGCTGTTGCCGTTTCCAGCGTAGAAGATTCCATTTGAGTAGATGTTTGAGGTGCTGGCTCTGGAGATGACACTGTGAACTCTTCATAACACACGGCGACCGCACGCTCTGCCTGCTCATCACTACCATCGACAATCTGCATTGGATCTACCTCTTTCTTTGACAAATAATCATCGAGTTTGCCTGAATCTTTCTTTTCGTGCGCAGTCGACGAGGCAACTGCATCATCTTTCGTTTCAGTCTTAGGTGAGGCGAGCACATCCAGCGACAAGGCTGACGCATCTAGCCCCGACAAACCGGATGCATCTGATATTCTATTCGTTTTGGAAGCATTGAAACGAGCCACCATTTTGGCTCGTTTGGCCCGCTCTCGTTCTGTTAGAGATGACATTCTAGTATATGTCAACTGTTTCTTATTGGTTACTGGAGGCAGCTGTGTAACGATGTGTTCAAGCGCCTGAGCTTGTGTTCAGCTCTCAGTTTCCAATCAATCAATTCGTTTGATAGATAGAGGGATAGTGCTGTGAGGTAGGTGAGAGTGAGTTGTACAGCGCGAGAAGAAGACCGACAAGACTTGCATCCAAGTGTGGGTGTGTGTCTCTGGTCTCGCTGACTTTCAAGAGATTGGCATCACATTCTCATTTTGAAATGGCACATTTACAGGACAAAGTTGAAGTTGAAGTTTGGAATACCTCTGCCACTGCCACCAACACCTACCTACCACAACACCTCCCCACACCCCACACCAGTCACGCACCACAGCACACCCACACGCACCCACACCACACATCATATTATCTCTTCTGTGGTATGGTGTAAATGGTGTAGCTCCTATTAATCAACCTCAATACCAAGCCATAGCATCAGCAGCTAACCCAAAATTATCCATCATGTCTAACGACCTCATAGTCGATCAAGGATTTGTGGTACTCAATAATTTCCAACCGCCCAAGCCCGGCGACAATACGAAGGAGGTGATTGACGAAGATCTCATTATCCCGCGCTATCCATTTGCATCATTTGACAGTGCCATATCCATATCACAGAGAGACGCATTTCTTAATGACTGTTCAACTGTATTCACGGCGAGAACTAAAGAAGATTCTGACTCATACTCTACGGGAGAGACGTTCTTTTTGCCGTGTTTGATGAAACCACGTTGCGCTCTTGAAGCATTGGTAAGATATCTTTTGTTCCATCAAATTCTTGAATCGATCTCAGAGAATCTTATGTAAATGTATTTATAGGCACATGCTATATTTCACGCTCATGTAGATGGACTGCAAGATAATTCATCGAACGGAACTGATCCGGAAAAACTTTTGTATGATCCTGAAAGAAGTGGTGCAGAGTGGTGGACTTTGGTATTGGATGCATCATCCAGTACAAATAAGGGAGGAGTCACGCCACAAAAAGAATCCAATGACGAAGATGCAGAAGAGGAGGATGACGAAGTTGGTATGCATTTCGATGCCGATTATGGATTGGAAAGTCAGATGCCAAACTTCATGATTCACCCACGAGTGGCAACTATAACTTATCTGAGTGAAATTGGTGTACCTACTTTGATTCTCGACAAACAGTCCCCTGCACCTTCAGATGCTGAAAAGCAAAGTCTTGCTGGCGAGATAAGCAGAGCATGGCTAAGTCATCCAAGATTTGGCAAGCACGTTGCTTTTGATGGTCGTTTTCTTCATGGTGCACCTGGTGAGTTCTTTCCGGGAGTAGGACCTGAACATAATTTCACTGATGCATCGGAGCCGAAGGCCAAGAAGGCTAAAGTTGAACACAGCAACAACAATGCATCGAGTGGCAAAAGGGTAACATTCCTGGTAAATATATGGCTGAATCACTGTCCAATCGATGCTGACATTTTAGATGATGACATTGTCTCGAAATTGACAACCACATGGGAAGATTCATCGCAGGCCCTTTCCCCACCATTTGAGTGGAATATTAAGGATGTCACATCTGGAGATAAGTTGGGTGATGATCTAAAATTGACAAAAGCAACTCCAGAGTCAGATGGACCAGCCGGAATTGAAGAAGATTTGATAATATGCAATAGGCACGTCGATATGAAATTTGGGGCAACTATGGACGACTTTCATGCTGCCTCCAAACTTGCACACCGAAAAATTAGCGGCTCCGCTGTACTTTTAATGACGGAGGGAGTTTTATCATTACAAGTTGGAAAAGAGGCAACTAGTGATGAAGAAGAGGAAGACGATTAATCTTCATAATGATTTTCTCAACGAATCTTTTATGGTCATCTGCTTTTATTTTACTCGAGTGAGTTAAGTATCTGTCTTACTAGAGCTTACTAGCGTGCTTAGAGTTTGGGAACACTCTTTGTTATAATTGATGTAGGAGGAGCAACAATTGTCTTGTTTTTTCTCCTTGCCGCCTCGAGTAGCCGCTTCCCTTCCATTGCTAGCCGCTTTCTTTCTTCGGCACTTATCTTTGATGTCCCAAGAACTGCTTTTCCGCGGTTTATTTGCCGCTGTACAGATGTACGGCTGCCTAAAGACCCTTCTATGGAAGACATTGAGTCAGCTGAATTCGGGGGCATTGCAGTGCTAGATGAAGCATTTGTTGGTGTTTCAAGGCGAGGGTTATTCGTAGTACGACTCTCAACGCTTGATTCATTTTGCACAGTTGGCTTTGTCGAAGGTGGGAAGTTTACAGAAGCTTCGGCAAGAGTTTGTTGAGTTGACAGTATAGCTGGGGCTCGTGGAGGCATCTTGATATCATTAGTAGCAACAGTCAAGGCAGGTTTCATACCCACTTTACCAATGCTGCTCTCGTGACGCGCTTTGATAAATCGCAGGAGATTCTCTACTAACAAAATAATCATATCTCCTTGAAGAGAAGAATTATCATTACCGTTGACAATAAACAGTGGTGAATCAAAGTCTTCGTCTTGGAAATGCGCGACTGCCCAGCCAAGGGCCTCACTATAGCCTTGGTTCTTTGTCATAATACAAGCTCGGCGTGCAGCGTTCCAACCGTATCCGCGTTCATGCAGCCGCTGCGCAAGCGTCGGATCAGGCTGAATGGAATCAGAAATGGAACTTTTGAACGTTAATGAATTGGCGTTGAATCGCTCCATAGTCATTTCTAATGCGCGTGAGGCAGTTTTCTTGTCTGTAACCTCAGCCAAACACGATGCGCCTAACTCAACAACCATTCTTATCATTACAGCTGACTGCATGGTATGACACGTTAACTTGAATACATACGAGACTGCCCAGCTGAAGAAAGCTTGGCTGAGATCATTCAAGGCTACCTCATTTGAGTTGCTGCCTTCTCGGAGAGAAGAAATCAGCGCACATACATCAATCCCGTTGGGGTCAGCACTAATTTTGCTGAATACTTGAGACATATCGTAAAATGGATTACCTTCCGAAGGATTGCTCCTAAGACAACCTGATGTTGTAGACGATTCTCCTGTTTGCTCGACAAAATCTTTTGCTTGCTTGGCTACTGCTTGTGCTGCTTTGAACACAAGAAATTCAGGATGTCCATCAGTTGGAACAGCAGATTCGTCTTCACAAGATCCTTTTCCTGCGTCTTTTTCTGCTATCTCAGAAATTTCCAGAGAGGAGTATATTTTAAGCAGAGTGTGCGATAACGTGCTGTTAGACTCAAAGAGACGCAGCGACTGGGCGCAAATGTTCTTTACGATCTGAACCTGAACAACTCCAGGCCGGGTGATGGCAACAATCACACAGTATTGAACAAGATTTTCAAGTCGTTCTGTCCATACTACGTTAGAGTCCATACTGCGATTTTGCCTCGCGAATACTGCATCACACAACATAGACCAACAGATTGCAATAGCTGCATGTGCTAATCCAAGTTCCAACGCTGCATTGACCATTGATTGTTTTACAATAAGTACATCATAAGAACACATAGAGCCAAGAATGTTTGACATCTGCATAACTAGAGCCCCAGGCATTGGAGGTAGGACATGGCTTGACTCGTCAAACATATGTTCACTCAATGCTGCATCAATCTGGGATGAGAAATACGAAGACGCATCTCGTAGAGCTCTTTCATTACTCATTTCATCAGACCAGAATTCGCATCCAACTAGGAGACTCTGCGGATAATTCGACAAAAGTGATTTTACCAAAGAGTTAGGACTTGTTGAGTTTTGACTGGTAAACAAGAGCTCCAGCAATTCCGCTTCAACTCTCATTTCATTGCGTGCAAACAGCTTTGCATCATAAAGTCTTCTTTGCGTTTCAAACTCAATTCTAAGTTCGGGAAAGACCGACCCCAATGAATCCAATAGCTTTTGCGATGATAACGTGTTTGCATTGTTAAGTGGTACACGAATATGCGAAAGAAGAACAGCTCTTGTATAATCATGGGAAAACCAAGTTGGCCGTATACAAAGCAGATCTTTCAGTAGCGTGAACATATCCTGCCTCAGTAGGAGAGGAAGTAAAACAGCCCCAACACATTTCGTTTCTTCTGCAATAGAGCCGCAGTACAACTTATCAACTTCATCGACATCCAAGATGAAATCTAACAACATGTCCCTTCCGTGTCCATTTTGATTCAGGGAATATGCACAAAAGCCTCGGGTCACAGTGGTCAGCAAGTCAGAACATGCTTGAAACATGATATCATATGAGCTTGTCTCGTTCAGATATGTTTCAGAGCATACAATGGTTTTCACAGAATCGGCCATGGGTTGGTGTTCGCCCCACCTGCAATGTAACTGAATCACTACCAACCTTAATTTTAGACGGTCAACAGCTTTGCGTTGATGTTGATTTTTTGTCAGAGAATATGGTAGGCTCTCAAACATACACCACAACTTGTCAATCACATCATGTGATGGGACACGGGATTCCCCACACCCAATATTGATGGCGCAGTTTAAGACATTAACAGCAAAATCTATCAACTCATCAACACTCCATTCATCCCTGCGAAATGATGCAAAAAACGAGCACACAGAAAGAGCTTGCTCAAGTCTCAACTCAATGTCAGCTGAAGCATCCGAATCATTGACTGTAATCTTTCTTTTTCGATTCCTCGACTGCTTTATCCTATCGAGACAAAGATCTTTGATATCTTCATATTTCATGCTGTTCGATCTACCATTACATTTGACCACACCATTATTGACTGGGGCGAGACAATCTCCACGGGAAAAGAATTGTGCCACATGATGCTCAAATAGAATTGACGAAGTCTTGGCATTTTCTAGAACGAACTCCACAGCATTAGACGCGTTCATTGAGCAGAACTCCACGATCGAGTGAAATAATTCAGTCTCAGTTGCCCAATGTTTTACATCAGCCGTCGGAGTTGCAAGAATAGTCTCTTTTATTCTGTTACCCACAAGGCGACTGAGCAAGTCGGAAGCATAATATAGATATAGCAATTTGTCGACGGAGTTGTTCTCGACACTTTGATTGTCAGAAGTAGTCATTTTATAGGTTCCATCTTCAGCAAACACGATGAATCCCAGTCGCACCAAAGCTCGTTCGCAAATTTTCTTCACTAAGACAACATCTCTTGTCCTATCATGCGCAATCAACAGGAACGATAAATACCAGCACGCTACTTCCTCTCGCGAGGGTGGGACGCCAACACAACTTTCATCACCATCATGATAATGCTTGAGCAAAAATTCTTCATCTGTCTCATTCATAATTACATTAGGAATATTGGATCGAGCTAGAAACAAAAGCATCTCCATCGAGTCCAAAAACTGCCTCGGAGCGCCGATTTGAGATTTAGGCAGGAACATACCATCTGTACCATTGTCACATATACTACAAGGCAACAGATGTTCAAAGAATGATATATCCACGTCGAGAGGTATCAACTGCAAAAGCTTCATACGCGTGCGAGTTGATTCTGGGTGTCTTGTCAATATAATAGTGAGAGCATTAATGTCCCCTCGAGAAGCAGCACTTGACGCAATATCCATCAGGTCACAATACTGAAATCCACAAAGGAAGCGTCTGGCTAAGCTGTCAACCTGAAAATTTTCATTTAATAGTCCGTCATGAGCAAAATTCTGTAATAAAAGCTCAAATGTACCAGCTAGACGCAAAGATTTCCTCAACTTGAGTGCACTATTTGATAGCCATTCAGGAATAACTGAACGATCCCCAGATTTAAGCTCATCCAATCGCTGAAGTGCCTCGTAATAGATATCAATTAGGTCTTGCATATGGATGAAATTCAATTCTTCTTCACTTTCCATTGATAACCTTTGTTCTAAGCATAATGCTTCACGAACAACATATTCATCATCAGAAACGAGCTTTAAAGCTTCAATATTTCGTTGCTCCTCCCACAGCTGAATCTGACACTTGTTCATGATTGCACTTCCGAAATGCTGAACACCGCCAAAACTGCGAGCAACGTCTAGGGCTCTTCCAGGATCAGACTGATGAAGTAAAACGGTTATAACCTGCGCAGGATCAGTGAATTTTCGGATTCCACAGACTGCTAATTGACCACAAGATGATGGCAGTTGAAGTAGTGAAAGCGTTTCAGTTGATGAATGATATCTCATAGGGAGAAGCATTGTTGCAGGAATATTTTCTTTGACTATTGTAGAATTTGCAGTTATGCAAAACACATCCGTCGGCTGAATTGGCTCGTCACAGTTGTAGGATGTCATATTCCATCTCTGAAGCCGAATCATGTTCATCACACTTGAATTTTTGGTTTGCATACGAGTTATTGTAGTGTTTATTGCAAGTGAAAATGTACCAAATGAACTTGTATCCACTAAACATTGCTCTTGATTTTGTCCTGCACCTGCCATCTCAAAAGGTGACTGTGAATTCCACCATTCAATCTGAAACGCACGAGACAAACACAAATTACTCGATTCTATTGACATGGAGACATTGCGGTCGGTCAGTGGCATAATTGCTGTTTGGTTTGCTAATGCTTCATTTGCATCATTTTGCTTTAAAGATAGCATGCATCGTGAGCAATCCAAGACTGTAAACCCTCCATTGTAATCTAATGCCGCAAGAAGCACTCCACTACAGACAACAGACGCCACTGGTGGACTTGGAGTGAAACGGAGCGATGTAATGGGTGCAGAAACTGTTATGCTAGACATCAAGGGTACCGTATATTTTGGATTCTTCTTTGTTTTGGATGATTCACTGCTCCTATTTTGGATAAGCTGTGACCAATATTCTATTGTCGCACCAGTGATGAAGACGGCAGAGTCAGCTCCCAAATTGGATATATCGCATCGTTGAATGAAGGTGATATTCAAATCAAAGCCAGAGTCCTTCCCTGAAAAAACGGCGGCAATGCTCCAAAAGCTCAACGCTGATCCTCCCGCTGCATTATCACTATCATGGGAACCCGATGAAAACGGACGACCAGCGGCAACTAAAACGCACTCATCATGAGTGCAATACGCATCAATTGCCGTAATATCTATATGGTGAATGGAGGTAGAGAAGGCAGTGATTTTCATTGTGGTAGATAAATCCAACAGCTTTCGCGGAGGAGCTGTCATTTCATCAAGCCACATCCAATTGGGAAGGGGCAGAAGCTCCATGAACCCACCTAATCGAGATATAGCAAGTACGACCAAAGGAGGCGAATGATCTACACCCCTATTCAAGACCAGCGGCACCAAATCTGTTACACGCAATGATCCCAACTCAAACAATCTCCCGAGATTATGTTCCTGTTCTCTATGTTGATACCCCTCACCAAAACATGGATCAGGGGTCATATTATGTAAAGCAGCCTCTACCACAGAATCTGATGGGGTCGAATAGGCAACAGCCATCCAGCCAATAGTTGGCTGTTCTTCAAATTCCACTCTGCGTTTCGTTCGTGACTTCTTATGTGTTTCGAGTCTCCGATAAATGACGACTGATCCATCACCCCCCAATCCCCACGAAATTACCAAACAATCAGAACCAACGGAGGCTGCGCGACAATGTCGTAAATCATAGAGAGGTTTGGGATCATCCCTATCTAACCGCGTTGCAAAGGATAAGAGATCGGCATGATCTGATGTCAATCTAATTTTTGCTGCAGTATTGTTTGGATTGCTGTGTAAAGAATTTACATCAGTGGCGTTATCCTCTTGTTGTTGTTGCTCTAAAGATGCAAAGGATGTTTCGGGTAATGATGGAAACTCGGCTATTTGTCCATAGCCAACGATACAGAAATGTGTTGTCTGTGATTTATCATCTTTTGATGTTGAATATTCATCCAATCCAACAGTTATTCTAACTGGTAGAACCACACTCTGACCCACATCTTCTCTCAATTCGTTTGAGGTGGTTACAGCGCGCCGTTCGGAAACTAAATGAAAACGATGGAAGGATTGTGCCTCATGATGAATGGCACGGACATCTAAACTGAGTTGACGTGTCGGTGCCACACTGTCTATCTCCGATTCCATACTTTCATCATCTGTCTCGGCATTCTCCGACTTTCCATCGTCTTTTTCACTCGGCTTGCCAAAGAATAATCTACCGAGCCATCCCCGCTGCCGTCTTTCACTCGTCTGTTTCTCCATCTGATGCTGACGCTGCTCCTCCTCCTGACGGATTAAATACCCAGCCGATGGAGTCCGCATGGCATAATATTCATACCACTGTTCCATCGTAGTAATTGATACGGCACTGACGCCATCATTAGGTATCGACGGGCCATCCTTCGATGTGGGAAGGCGGATGGAATAGGGGCTGGATGTTACATCGTCATCCGAGGAGGAGGAGGGGGGTAAAGCGTAAGATTGATCGATGAATGCGTATGCTGTGTGGACATCATCGTCTGGCTTTGTCATGGTTGAGAGAATGGTGAATGTAAATAATTTCACGACTTGTTTTAGAGTGTCTGATGTTCGAATCTTATCCCTCTGCCGCTGCTTATTCCCATGGTGCTACGATCGATTGCTTTTTATTATCCTCGCGCCCTCGGCCCGAAATTACTAAATGAAAATAGCAGGCGAACCTGTTTAATCAAATGTGTTTCAAGTTATTTTGCTAACACTCGAGCCAATATTAGCCTACTATTACTAAGACACTCAAATCTTGTCTCTCCTCTCCTCTCTCCTCCCCTCTTCGGCCCCACTTATTTTCATATTTGCATAATGAATGTAAAACAATAATGCCAGCTCTGCATATCCGCTGATAGGGCGTGACTTCGTCAACTGCTGCCGCAAGCTTATAGAGTTTTCTTATTGTGAATACTGGGTACATGAATCAGTTATCACAATCGATATCTAAAACCTCCCCCAAAATGCACAATAGCGAACATCATAGGCTCTGACCTGCCTGATTAAATACATCTGGAAAGGATATGGAAGTGCATCAAGAGATAGCACACCAACTTGATTCGAAATACCCCACCATCTGACTGGATATAAAATATCATCAACCTGTTGTGATAATGACGTTCCCATCCCCTCGTTTGTAACGAAACACCGGCAAAAAATTTACACCAACTTCTATGAGAGAAGAGCAATCTAGAGGTATGTGCTCAATACCTCAACCAGACATTCCTGCAATCATTAGCACATTTGCCTAAGGCATAATATGACCACATATAATTGAAGTAGTACCTGGTGACAATGAGACTCTTCCCCGCCGATTCTTTGATAGGTCTGATTTAGAAATGATTGAAAATGAATTCTCCATGTTATCCTTGTGTCGAGTAACAAAATCGGGACGGGAAGCAAGCTGGATGCTATACTCAGTGAATTGGTGCCCTCATCAAATACAAAGGAAAGCCGTGTACATATTGTTGCAAACCCTCCCCGCCAGGCGCTTCACGAACTATCGAGCAGCAGACAAATCCAAATACAAACAACCCACGCCATGAAATCATTTGTTTATCTACTGTGGTGACTCCACGCCGACTTCCATCGTCTAGCAGAAGCTCTAACAGCCAAAGTAGATCTATTCCTGATGTTTATGCATGGAATCATTAAGCTGCATATTGGATGGTGTGAATGTGTGGGATGGTAGCTGAATTCGCGTCACATGAGGTGCTCTTCGATATTCATTCAAGCGATGGGATTTGCTTGTGATGCAACTGAAAATGAAATGATCTTCTCTTTCTGAAGGTTCCAAGATAGTATTTGCAGTGTCTACATCATTGCCTGTTGCGTGGTGAGAGTCTCCACCGGCTTAATAGGTTTGTGCACATACTCATTCCTAGCACTTCCGTCCTGAGTGATTCATATCACTGTTCCATCACAGTAC